>LZPO01034974.1:56912-74752 GCA_001675575.1 Neotoma lepida
CACTTGGACAGGAGATAGAGAGGTCCAGAGAAAGATCCACAATGATTACCTCGGGAACATAATTATCTCTCCTTTCTCTCTCTTCCTCTTGCAACTTGATAGAGATACCTCTCACAGGACCTCTCTGAATCCTCTTCATCAGATGTGTGACATAGCTACAACCACACAAGCCAGGAAGGAAGAGTGACCACACCAGCTTCCTGCTGGTGCCCAGAGCGTCTGGATACAAAACCCACTCGGTTTCTACCTGAAGAACAGACTCACCATCGGAGAATACTGTCATGTGGGCACCCACGCCCACACACGCCTGTCCCCTCTTCGTTCCTCACACCCCTTAAAGACCATCAACCCTCCTCCCCCCAGGACCGCCATTTACCACTTGAACCTTGACAGGACTCATTAGAGACCTAGCAGGGTCAACTTCTGGTGCAATGTGGCCACAGTGACAAATACTGCAGGCAGACGCCGAGCAGCCAGGTTTTGAGGCCGGAACTATGACTTCAGCCACCGTTAATAACCCGTCACATCCCGGCAAAAAGCATTGTCAGCCTTCTCCGGAGCACCCGGGAGACTCCGCGCCGAGGAAGCGGCCAGCGCAGGTCCCGCAGGCAGCCCGCGAGGCACCCACTCACCCGGCTATCTTGTTGCGGAGTTTCTTGCTGGGGATGATGGCGATCTCCTCGCACACGCGCTTGTTGGTGTGGAAGTCATTACCCAGACGCGTGTAGTACTTCTCGATGATGACCCGGGCCGCCTTCTTCACAGTCTTGGTGCGCACGCGGCCCTGAGGGTGGAGAGCAAAAATCACTGGCGAGCCCGCGCCTCCCGTGGGGGAAGCAAGCGCGGGGCTCGCAGAGGGGCCGGAGCGCGCACAACCTCATGCGGAAGCGCGCCAGGCCGACCGGCACCGCGCAGGCCCGGCTACTGCTTCCCGCCGCGGGCTGGGGGCCGCGACAAGCGGAGGATGGACGCGGATTGAAGAGGACAGAGGCCTCGGAGCCGAGCACCTACCATGTTGACGGGTCCCGGTAAAAGAGGAAACAGGAAGCACAAGAGAGGCCTATAAAGCGCAGGCCAGAGAGCCGCTTCCGCCCGGCTGGGGAGGCGCGCCAGCTCGCAGGCGTACCACAGCGACCCCTGGCGGCGCGGAGTGACAGTGCCTGGTGGTGGGCGGGGCGAGTGTCTGCGCGTGCGTACGCACGGAGCCGGGCCGTCTGAGTTTCCGCTCTGTGTAGTTCCCTGCGTGACAGGCTTCTCTCCGACTTTGAGAGTGCTTTGGTCTAGGAGGGGCTTCGAGGGCTTGAGAAGATGAGGCTGACAGGACGCCCGCGCTTTGGAAAGGTGAAGTAGTAGAGGGAGTCATCCCTGACTTCCTCCTCGCGCGTGGCTCAGGTCAGAGCTTTGTGGGGTCTAACCTGATTGGAGAAGCTCCTCTCACATCCCGGTGTTACTGCAAACATCGCCTCACGAGAGGGGCTTTTCTTCACACCCCAGCACAGTATTGCATTGGAGCTGTTCTTAAATGTCTTAGCTCGTCATGGACTTTTCTGTTTTCTCAACCAGGGAATGAGCTAAGCAGGAAGGGCTAATCTTAAAACAGCGGTCGGCTCACAGAAAGCTCTCAAACGTTTATATGAACAAATTAAGATTTTTTTTTTCCAAATACGTCCTTATTTTCTTTTATTAAAATATTTGATGTACAACTGCAGGAGAGATAATATACAGATATCTTGAACATAAAATACAGGTTGCAAATTCTTATCCTAATAGTGAAATGTTTCAATAAAGCATGCCCAGTGATTGGGCAAAACCAAGACTTATTTTATGCTACAGTCATCCTAGGGTCCTCCCTGCTAGGTAGCCTCCCTGGATCTGTGGGTTGCAGAGTGATTGTCCTTTGGTTTATATCTAGTATCCACTTATTAGTGAGTACATAGCATGTTTGTCCTTCTGAGTCTGGGTTACCTCACTCAGGATGGAAAAAAAAAAAATTAAGATCTCAGTTCACTCTACTGTCCCCAACCAGTTAAGACACGATCTCCAACCTTCAGCTTTTTCTGGCTGTTCTGCCATACCCAGGCCCAAATCAGGCTCTTAAGCAACGGCCCAGTGCCCTCCCTCATCAGCCTAGAGAGGGCCGTTTGTCTAGCTGTTCCCTTGGATGGGGTCCTAGGCTGAAACCTAACATGAGACTGTGCCAGCCACATTGGATGTATCAAGGGGCCACAGCTGTGCCTCAACCTTCAACTAACTCATCTACATCACTCAGATGGTGAAGTGGTCAGATGGTGAAGTGCAGAAAGCCGTACCCTGAAAGCAGCTCATGGAGGGAGGAAAAGAAATGTCATTATCTAAGGAACAGGAAGAGACTGAAGAGATCAAAGAGTCAGTATGCCCTCAGTGTTGCACAAGCTTGCTTTTACTAGTGAAATGCCAATGAAGTGCCTGCTAGGCTTCAGATGGAAACTAGACCTTACAGTCTGGCAGGAAGGGAACTCTTGGATCCTGACCAGTAGTGAGTTTCTGCACCTCACAGGAGGGATGCTTCAGGACATAGGAGTCCCTCTACCTCAGACTAGAGTTTCCCAAAGGATCAGTTCAGCAGGCTGGCTCAAAATTTCTCTACCTGAAAATCATCAGGTCTGTCATAAAGCCTTGGAGCCTGTATCAAAAGCTCTAGTGTAAGGGCAGTCAAGGAAATAAGTCAAATTCCAGTAGCATTTTTTGTCAACTCTGTTGATTCATACATTCTTCAAATTAAAGATGCAAGGAAGGGTACTTGCCCCTCTAAGAGAAAGGGCTCCTGTGAGCCTTCAACTGCCCCCACCAAAAAGCAGCCCTTTTTTTTTTTTTTTTTTTTTTAATTTTTAAGCTCAGTTAATCCCAGCCCTAGGATGCCTGCTTCACAGGCAGGTTTTTCTGAGTTTTCTGAGTTTGAGGCTAGGCTAGTTTACATAAGGAGTTCCAGGGCAAGGACACAAAGAGCCTGAATCAAAAAAGCAAAGTAGCATCCACTCAGAAAGGAATAACATCAGCACAAGCGAGTCCAAGAGAAGAAACATGCCAAGGCTCACAGGAAAGCAGGCATCAAGTGGCTTATGACACCTGGCAGTTGTGCCTCTGNCATTCTTCTTGATGGCCAGAGAACTGAGACATACAGGTCTCTTGTTCTGGATTGTAATCATCCAGCTACTGGACAGGTATCTCCAAAGTGGCTGACCAGGATGTAACAAGTCCCACATGACAGGTTTCCACATGCTCACACCATCACCCTGGGCTGGAAATCCCATTATAGAAAATCCAAAAGAGGACTTTTTTCCTGGAATCTTACCTGCTTGCTACACACCCCCCAAACACAGAGACAAAAGCACAACTTTGCTGCAACGTGTTTATTATGTGCCAAAAAAAAGTACACCACAGCTTACTCCACACATCTGTAGTAGAGTGCAGTCTTGCCTGCATATACAACAATGAGGTAGAGACTTCACACACAGCTTCACAAAACCCACAGAGTAGCTGGGATATGCAACAATGCAACATCAGCTCAGCAGGAGGGAGGAGGGGTTATGACACTGGTTCTTTGGCACACAGCTTCCCTAAGAGGGGCAAGTAGTAATTAAAAAGAAAAAGTCAAGTTTTCAAATTCCAGTAGCATTTTTTGTCAAC
Organism: Neotoma lepida; assembly: GCA_001675575.1. NCBI lineage: Eukaryota > Metazoa > Chordata > Mammalia > Rodentia > Cricetidae > Neotoma > Neotoma lepida. Next base: position 60,579 of record LZPO01034974.1, read on the forward strand.
TCTGTTGATTCATACATTCTTCAAATAAAAGATGCAAGGAAGGGTACTTGCCCCTCTAAGAGAAAGGGCTCCTGTGAGCCTTCAACTGCCCCCACCAAAAAGCAGCCCTTTTTTAAGCTCAGTTACAAAAGAAAAAGTCCTGTGACTGTGATTAAAAACTTCTATCAACCCTCCCCCCCACGTAAGTGCAATGTAAGAAGGTGCGACAAACCATTTAAAACTATATACAGCAGCTGCTCAGACATCATTTTTTCCCTCCGGTCCAGTTTTAAATAAAATAATTTTCCCTTGGTTACATTACAAATGCTTTGATTTGCAACTGTGACCAGCAGTCCCCCAGACACAGATTTGCTATAATGTTAAAAGCTGCCAGAAAAGAAAAAAAAATCTATTGTTCCAAATGACTTAAAAACTGTTTTAAGGAGTGTAAAAAGGAACCAGTAAAAACCCTCGAGCGTAAACTATGAAATATGATTTGGTTTAAATGAAGAGCAAAGTCTCCTTGTTTGTTTACAGTAAAAAACACCAGCTGAACACTCAATTTATGCCGTTCAGGTGGGGGTTAAATAAATGGAAAGGCACTGTATGGCAACTGCAAGAATGAACCAATGACCTGCGCATCACCACCATCAGTATTGCAAGGAATGTAAAAAGCGCTTTAATAAATAAACTTAGGTGCAGGCATCTGTCAATACCTTCTGGACACATAGTTTGTTGTTGTTTTTCTTTTCATTTGTAAAATGAGGAACTAGAATCTGGGAAAACTACATTTGCTTGAGGGTGAGCCTGAGGGTCCTTGCTCTGGCACACCCCCTGAAAACAAAACCTCACAAAACTCATTGTGCATTAATTAGTGCAGAAACAAAGACTGATTTAGCAAGTACAGAGGTGACTACAATTTTCCCTTGTCTGCAGAAAGCTAGCTCCTTGGGCGCCAGTGCAGGATAAAGGCCTGACTTGCCAGCTTGGGCAATACAGGCCACTGGGCAAGGCCAGCTTCTCTAGCTGGAATCTCAGTTCTTCTGGTTCCTCATCAGGGGGCTGTGGTGGCGCAGGCCTTCCAAGCTGTGTCGCCAGTGCCAGCAGCTTCGGCAAAAATACTTGAAGCAGACCTAGATTAGGAAAACAGAAAGAGCATTAGCACTAGGTATAAAGGTTCTACTTGAAAAGGAAATGGAAGCCCNCTGGTTTCTGTGGAGCTACAAGAGATGCTTCCTGCTAGCCCTGGTAACAGAGCTCTGACTGACTAAGGCAAATGCTATCCTGTTTGCATGTGTACCCTTATGCAAACATTTTAGGCTCCTGGTATACACAGAGACCATGCAGCTTCCCAATTCCCCACCCTTCTCACCTACAAAGCAGTTGAATCTCATGGCTGCCAACATGAGAGAATGTCTGAAGAACTGGTAACAGATTCAAGCATAAGGAGACATGCCCTTTTCTTAGTGAGAAGTGACTGGTTTTGCTAGCTGAATAATCCTAAGCAAGTCATAACCTCCTACCAAGAATGTGAAACTGAGGATTCACTGTGAAAGATACTGATCTACAAAAGCTGATTTAGAAAGATACTTGTTTTCAGGCTTTACCTTACTACCCAAACTTTACTCTGAGCTCCCTTGGGGACCTGAGTTTGACTCTCTACAGCCTCCATGCAAATGACAACATCACTGCAAGACAAACTAAGCATGGATGAATTGCTAGAGTTTGGAAGGTGCCCAAACATCCCAGAGAAAGCTTCACATGTGGTTCAGTGGTTGTGCCTGCCCAAGATGAACCCAATNAACATTCCAGCATGAGCAGGGAAAAGGCTCACAAGCCACTACTCCAAGCGAGCTACTGACAGTTTATGGCTTCTGGAAGAAGGAAAGCCAGTTTAAGGGTTTATCCCTTGGTAGATGGACCACCATGAGTATATGAGCAGCACATTAGGACTAGGCATGTTATTTAAATTTAAAAAAAAAAATGAGGCTAGGCATGGTGGTGCACACCTTTAATTCCAGAACTTGGAAAGCAAAGGCAGGCCCGATCTCTGAGTTTGAGGTCAGCCTGGTTTACATATTGAGTCCCAAGCTGACCAGAGGTACAANGTGAAACCCTGTCTCAAAAACAAAAACAGTAACAGCATAAAAATAAAACAAAAAATTAAAGTTAAGAGGCAGTAGATGGAAAGGAGTTAAGAAAAATAGGGCTGAACATGATCAAAATATATTGTATGTATGCACGAATATATATTTTAATGTGTTTTACAAAAAGAGGTCATTCAAAACAGCAACACAGGCACCACTCAGCAACTTACTAAAAAAACACTGACTCTCAAGGTCCACCCAAACCCACTGAATCAGATTCTCATTTTAACAAAGTTCTCAGTTGATACGTACATACATTCAAGTCAGAAAAGCACTGACTGCCCAACACACTCAGATCCATCCATGTTCCACCACCCAGACACACCCAATAAAAGTTTCCATGTAGCTTCTGCCTCTGATGACTGTNGTTAGAACCCAAATACAAACACCAAAGCAGTCCAGAAGTTCAGAAATAAAGTAGGGGAAAACTCAGTCCCAGCAAGGTGTGCCTAAACCTTTTGGCATTGCAACATAATGCTGTCATCTACAAGGTTCAGCTGGAGAACCATGCAATTCAGATACAAAACCAAACCAACACTTTACAAAGCAGGGGGTGGTTCCTAAAATCATAACTTTGGGTTGGGCAGCATTCATAGCTATCCTGAGGCAAATGGTACCAGAAACTGTAGTTGGACATGCTTGTCAGAATTAGAAAATGTATCAGTAGTGCTTTATTCATAGGTACCCAACTACCCAATTCTATAAAACCATTATCTGGGTATAGTAACACATGCCAGTGATACCAAGGCTCCGGCAGGAGCAGTGGGTAAGAGAGAGGCTTGCTGCAAGCTCAAGGCTAGCTTGGCTACATGAGTCCCAAGTCAGCTAGGACTAAACAGTAAGACCATTTCCAAAAAATAAAACAAAAATCACCCACCATCACCAATGGCCATATTGTACAGCAGTAGCCCAGGAAGAAAAGGAAAAATCCAACAAGCACCCTGACACACCTAGAGTTGTAGATCAACCTATAGTGTGCCCTCTAGACAACTGTCTCTATGCTCTCAGACATCACAAGTTACCTAAGAACTCTAATACTCAATGTCATAAATGTGCCTTAATACACTTTTTAATTGTGGTAGGGACCTTGTAGACATTTCTAGTGCCCAGAGAACTCACCTGATCTCGACAGAAGAAAGGGCCAGGCTGTGAACTGCAGATAAGACACAGAGAATCTTCTAGATAGGGGTCAATCTGAACCTGAGGAACAGCAACAGAGGGAGATAAAATGGCTCTATGGGTCAGATGAGCTTTAGGAGCGTATTATTGAGCATGCAGGGATGTAGGGTGTTTGTTCTAATGGANGCTAGACAGAATTGTGGGCCAGGGCCTAATATGGATCTTAGAGGATAGACTCAGAGACAGAGCTGGTTCTTCTAACATTTGACAACCACAGACTTTATTGCCTGCTCTTCTCAGAAAAATGAACCCCGGCTTTCCATCAATTAGCAGCAGGGAAGTGCTCAGAGGATTCAGGTAAAAAGGGATAAAGAAAGTCAATCTACTTAGCAATTTCAGACAAATATAAAAATGAGGGAACTTCTCACCCACACCCACACCCACTCAGGCAGCTAACAGTCTAGGTCCCTTCCTCCTGAGTCCCCAGAGACAAAGCCCACCTCAAACCCTGAACTCAGGTTAAGTCTGCAGTTGGGCTCATTGCCCTAACCTTGGAACTATGCTGTTTTTGTAACTGATCCAAGTCTCTCTCAAAGTAAGGGCATAAATCACTCACCTTCTTGGTAAACTTGGTGGTTTTGATCTCCACAAAAGCAGCGCTGACTGCTTTCAGGTAACTACGTTGGTTATTGAAAGTCACTCGACCAGACCCTAGGAAAACCGGGCACTGTTCAAATTCTCTTAAACACTCAAGAAACCCTGTTTCTACACCAGTGCTGTCTGACATAAATGTAAGTATTTATGTAATTTCTAATTCAGTGGTTGCCTCAGCAAAATCAAAAGTAGTGGAACTTTTAATATATTTTATCTTATTTATGTGTTCAATATATACATATATACATGTGAGTGTATATATATGTATATAAATATATATATACATACATATATAAATAAATATAAATATATATATATATATATTTATTTCCCTCCCTCCCCCAGAGACAGGGTTTCTCTGTGTAGCCCTGGCTATTATGGAACTTGCTTTGTAGACCAGGCTGGCCTCAAACTCACAGAGATCCACCTGCCTCTGCCTCCCGAGTACTAGGATTAAAGGCGTGCGCCACCACCACCCGGCTGTGTTCAAGATATTTTAATACATAGGAGAAGCTGCATCTCAAGTACTCGACAGCCACCTCTGTTGTTGTCTTGTAACATAAGACATGTTAGTGTTAGCTATTCCTAAAGAGGGAAGGGAAGGGGCTCCTCCCTAGCAGGCAGACGCACAAAGGATAAAGGGCTCAGGTGAAAACCAAACTGTAGACTAAATTGTCTCTGAAGGGTAGAGATAACAATCAAACCTTGCCTGACCTAGAGGTATCTTAGAGAACTAAGAACTAGCAGAAGAATCCCCCTCCCGCCAAGTGCGGCCCCGCCCTACAGCCTCTGAAGTCCTAGTTCTCCATCTGCAGCACACACTGACGAGCACACAGTGCTCCGTCCTGACCAGACTCAGTGTGGGTGGGTAGACCAGGCATCTGGGAAGGTGGGTTAACTATATATGCCTTGATTAGAGAGTTCAGGTCTGCTTCACTTCCAAACCCAATCACTGAGATTACTGTACCAAGTCTGGAACTAACCTTCTTTCTCAGAAAAGCTGATTAGAACTCAGTGGTCAGGACACAGACTACCTTAACAGCTCAATAGCTGTACCAGTTTTTGAGTTATCCAGAAAGCACCTTTGATCTGACCTTGTCTCTTACTCTAGACAACATCAAAGATGTAAAAACGAAACAAATTTTCCTTCCTTCCCTGTCTTCCCTCGTCCTTCCTGACAAGGTCTCACTATGTAGAGTTCTGCCTGGCCTGGAACTTGCTATGTAGACCAGGCTAGTTTTGAACTCAGAGATNCACCTGCCTCTGTCTCCCAAGTGCTAGGACTACAGGCATGTGTTACCATGTCTGGCAGGAACTTTTAATAAAGGAAATGGGCAAGTTCTCAGTAAATATAGTCTTTAAATGTAATACTACCTATAGTTTGTCACAAACTGGCTTGGCTGTGTACTTTGAATTTCAACAAACTTCTTCCCTCATTTTCACCAATATTATCACAGATCCTATAATCACCCTTTTCCCCAGTGTGGGACAGAGCAAGACGCAGATGGGCCAGTACTGGAGGAAAAGGTGATCTGCAAACCTGGTTAGTTCTCTCTCCACTCTCCACGGCAAGTATTACAATCTTAATTTACTCCCAGGGGCACCAAGCCTTCCCATACAGAAGTAGGACACTCACCAATGGGGTACTTGTGCTTATCTGTGTCAATCCCAGCATACACCACTCCACCAAATAGGTCATTCAAGATGGCAGCCAGAGCCTCAGCATTGAGCATCCCGTGCAAGGCACCAACAAACACCGTCCTGCTGGGATCCAGCCTCTGAGATGGGCTCCAGACAAAGTTGCTGTCAGCCAAGACCCAAGGGATTACCTGCACCTGAAAACCCCCCAAAAGGTTTATCAGCTTGCAGCTTCAGAGGGCCTTCTGTATGGTAGAACACATGCTCTGGATACTATAGCTGCAGCTGCTGAGGCTGTGCAGGGGTGAAAGGACACTGTCACCCATCTGAGGTACACAGGCTTCCAGTAAGGCATCCTTATCCAACACAACTTGAGTTGAATTTCCTGTGTTCATAATGGTGAGAGAAAATACAACAGAACTTGCTCATTCTGAAGAATAGCAAGAAGTACCAAAGTGACAGGCCCATGATTCTGTAATTCCAACCAAGGGCCACAGGAACTAACAGAGCATGGGTTCTCAAGAAAGAAAACAAGAGTCCTGTGAAAGGTAGAACTCATAGAACATTTAAAAGGACAGAAGGGTGGAAATACCTGTATCAGTGAGATGGTTACTGGTCTAAAGCTAGGTATTTAGAGGGCTTTGTGCCGGCGACAGTGGGAACATTCAACATTTCTCTCTCTCTCCCTCCCTCCCTCTCTCTCTCTCTCTCCTCTCCCTCCCTCTCCCCCCATCTCTCTCTGTGTAAAGCCATGTACAAAGATCTGAGGTGTTACAAAGCTCAGCATCACTAGGGTAAGTGCTGACACCCTCTGTCTTCTGACTCCTTGACCCCAGAAATCAAACCTAGTCTAGCAGGCAGAGGGTATTACAGTGAAGTAGGCTTATAAATGCCAGTAACTATTTTTGGAAAATTAGTCTGTGAAGATCTTTTTAAAATGTTTTGAAGCAGGAAGAGAATTAAGGCAAACACAAGGAGGTAAAAACAATTCACAAGAAGACCTCAACAAGGCTGGTGGCAATGGTCACATTGACGAGTCAAGATATTCTTCAATGAAAGTCTGTAGAGGTCAGACTTGGAGTGGGTAAGCAAGGAGAAACCAGGCAAGATCTAGACCTACAGGGCCTGAGGTTTGGAGAGCCTGGTAGAAGGTACCAGGGGAAGCCAACAGCCCTACAAATTCATGAAAAAGGCTAACTTTGCACACAGGGCAACAAAGAGTTANAGGATATATCAAAGAATACAGGGTCTACATAGGACAGGAGGTTAGACAGGTGAACCTGGGTCTAAAAAGAGTAGAAATGAATAAATTATCTGAGATAGAAAAGATGGCAGGAGGGAGTCAAATACTGTGTTGATAATGGTGGGCAACATTCAGGACATGCAAAGCATCAGTCACAGAAGTGAGAGAACCGAGGCAGCCTGCAGCTGGTGCATCAAGGAGAGACTCAATCTCTGCTAGGCGGTAAGGAGGGAGTGGGCATGAGGCAGACTGGCTGTCCTGTAGCTGTGACNGTCTCATGTGTGAAAGCAGGGGACAAAGGANGAAAGATAACATGAATTAATCTTAAGATACGATGAGCTCCTGCTTGTTGTCTGAGGGCCAGACAAGTGAGGAGAGAAGGAAGGGAACTTGAATCACTGTGGGAGTCAGACAATGAATAACTTCTGTCAGACTGAACAAGAGAAATCCAGGGGAACTTCTATAAAGCAAAGAACCAGATTAGTCAATGAATGATTCCAAAGTGATGTGACCATCCTAACAGTTATTTCCCCCTGTAAGATACAGATTTTAAAAATAGACCTTACTTTCTAACAGTCGATTTAGGTTCACAGCAAAACTGCACTAAGAACAGACATTTTCCACATACTCCCTGTCCCACACAAGCCCCAACTAGAAACATTCTGCACTAGAAGGTCATTCTGTGACCTGTACTGACAATTATCATCACCTCAAGACCACAGTTTACACGGGGTTTTCTTCATGTTTGCTGTGAATTATGGGTTTGGAGGAACCGTGTGATGACTTTTAACAACACTGCAATGGTAGCTGAATGTCAACTCACAGCCCAAAAAATCCTTTGTGCTCTGCCTAGTCATGACTCCCTCCCCTGGAAAGCACTGATCTTTCTAATTAGAGATATTTTTAGCTTCCCGTGGAGCAATAAAATTTCACAGTAGTTTAATGTCACAAAAGTGATGTTCTTTGGAATCAGCTTAATAAAAACACCGCTACACCAATCCCTGAACTCAAAACAAGTGGTTCTCANAACCCTATTCACTAGCACCATTTGTGGGGAGTCTGATTACAAGGGATTCCTAAACTCTACCTAAATGAATCAGTAAGAATCTGCAGTGAGTTNCCGAATGCGAAATCAGTATGATGTTCAGGACACAAAGGCTTAAGCCAAGCATTTATAAAAAGACCACATATTGGTAACACTAGGTAATAACGGCCTGAGAGGGAGGGAAGCAGCCATGGCTGGATTTATGCTAAAGGGGAATTTATTTACTTACCCACCACATATTATGGGGTCAGAAGGCACAGTCTGAGAACCAGGAGAAAATATCTGTAGATTTTATCAGTTTAGTCCAAGAAGAGAACCGTTGCTGCTTTCAATTTCATCTCTAAGTTGAGGTTTGGAATTTAAATGTAGATCAGAACAGAGCAGAAGAGGCTGGGAAGGCTCGATCCCCACCGGTTCCAGGACTGCTGGTGCACATTTCACATACCTCCCTTTTACCTCAGCAAGGCCCAACAGTTGGCTTTTTAAAAAAATGTAATTTAGAAAATAGTGATGTATTTGCCATCGACAAGAAAAGCAGACTTCTTGCCTTAGCAAAAACTGTTGCCCTGGTTCCAAGAAAAATCTAGTGCCATGATATGCCAATTATCTTGACACAAGAAGGGTATGTGGTGGTTTGAATGAGAAATGCCCCCCAAAGTCTTGGGTATTTGAACTTGGTTCCCAGCTGGTGGTGCTGTTTGGCAAGTTTTTGTTGGTATAGCTTTGCTAGAGGAACTGGGTCACTGGGAGGGGGCTTTGAGATTAAAATCTTCCTGCCACTTCTAATTTGCTGTTTTGTGCTTATGGCACAGGATGTGAGCTCTTAGCATTTTGGTCCTGTCATATTGAGTCGTCCCCACGTCCCCACCCCCCAGGCAGAGTTTTCTGTGTAGCCCTAGCTGTCCTGGAACTCCCTCTGTAGCCCAGGCTGGCCTCGAACTCACAGAGATCTGCCTGCCTCTGCCTCCCGGGTGCTGAGATTAAAGGTGTGCGCCACTATGATGCACTCTTATCCTTCAGGACTCATAAGCTCAAATTCTTTTGTAAGTTGCCTTAGGTCATGGTAGTTTAATCACAGTGACTGTGTCGGTTTCAATGAGAATGGCCTTTACAGTTCATGTTTAACTGCTTCATCTCTACTTCGTTGACCTATTTGGGAAGGATTAGGAGCTGTGATCTTGTTGGAGGTGGTGTGTCACTAGGGGCAGGCTTTGAGGTTTAAAAATATTCATGCTATTCCCAATGTGCTCTCTGCCTCCTGCATGAGGTTTAGAGACATGACCTCTCCGCTGTTCCCGCTGCCATGCCTTCACTCTACCATAGACTCTAACCTTCTGAACCTGTAAACCCAATTGAGAATGTTTTCTTTTATAAGCTACTTTGGTCATGGTGTTTTATCACAGCAATAAAAAAGTAACTACTACAGCAACAGAAAGTAACTAATACAGGACACCAAACTAACTCACCTCTTTGCAGCGCATCCTTCGGCTGGACATCTTGAAATAATATTCACTCAGGCCATCTGGGCTCATTGGGTCATGAGAACAAGCCTGAAGCAAGGCCCGGACAGACTTCTCTAGTTCAAACACCAAATACACATACCCTATACCCAACGAAAGGAAAAGAAGCCTTAATATTCCTTGGGTGGTTATTTACCATCCTCTACAGTGGCCAAAGAGCCATGGCTTTGAGCAGGGAGTTTCGTCTAAGGGAAGAAGCCTCAAGTACAAGACACTTTTTTTTGGAGGTAGATTGAACCTATAGTCTTGTGCGTGCTAGGCAAGCACTCTACGGCTGAACTTCATCCCTCATCCCAAAATACATTTTTGTTCTTCTCCTGAGAAGGCTTGTCAAATGAAGCACTTACTATGCCTTATGCCCAGGCTAAGGGAGAGAGATGCATATCCTATTTCATTAAGGGAAGGAATTGTCAGGCTGGAACAGAAGACCCCACCCACTACTACACAGCTCTCTACCCCAGAACACTGAGCATGCTCTGTTCAGCAGAGCCGGGAAGAATAGCAGTTTGTCAGGGGATGTAGGTATTACTTTAAAAGCCTAATTAAACTATTGGTTCAAGTTCAATGAAGATGAGGCAGAGCGAAAATAGCACCCTCTCCTTTCTACAGGGCAGGATCTCCTTTTAGACCAGTGAGGAGTCAGATAGTCGGTCCTCATTCCTGACAATTCCAAAGGGAATCTCAGAACTGGGTCAGATGACAACCTCCAAGGCAGCAAAGGCAGGCAAAGGAACACTCTTGAAACACCTTATGTGAGGGGAAAGGTACTGGTGGGGTTTAGGTTTGGAGGGAAGTGCACAGGAAGGGGTCTGGTGGCAGCTCTCCATAGCACTGCAAGTTTGGACAGATGGACAAAGGAATGTGCAAAATTGAGGATGTGCTGATTGTACCCTGGAGTGTCTACATTACTAACAGCATGCTTCTGTGACATCCCGGCACCACGTGGTATAGTACGTGTGAGGGAGAGGGAAAAATTCCTACCATGTCTTTATTACCTTTAGGCATATTACCTTTGGGAGGACACCGGGGGTGCTTGCCATCCTTACCAGGCCACTCCACACTCAGAGAGCCAAAAACACGGAAGGTGTTAACCAATCCAGCTGCACAGGTGAGGAAGAACAGAAACTGAGACACAGTCTACTCAGGAAAGTCACAAACACAGAATCACCAGCAGTCCTCCCAAGGTTCACTGTTCCTGACAAACAACTCAGAATTGACTTCTGGTCTCACGTGTAAGCAGACACACACAGAAGCACTTTGAAAGCTTATGAGATGCACCCTCCCCTCAGCTGCTCCTGCAACACTCTGCTGAGGCAGAGGTTCAGGGCATAAACAGGAGCCTAGGGCACACCCTCCTTAAAGGTATGCCCCACCTTCAACTCTTGCTGTAAGAGATCTCTGAGGCAGCTAACCTTCCGTAATATCCCAAGGAACACCTCCTAGGAACACCTTGCATGAGTAGATGGGGTTCTTATAGTTTCGTGGAGGAAGCTGGCCACTCCAGGTACAGGTAGCTTCATTCACAGCTTGGTAGGAAACAAAGAAAAAACAAGAGTTCAATCAACAAAGTCACTACCCTTCTCTGAAATAGACTTGTTGGGGAGAAATAGAGCAGTCACAATTCCAACCTGGCTGCCCAGGAGAAGACTATCCATGGTTATTCTGAAAGATAGAACACTTTATGTCCTGTCGAATATTTAAGGTAAGTTTGATAATCCTACCTCAGTGGCTTTGCCTCCAATAAAATTGAAAGGAATAGCAGAAGTACAGGGTGAAAATTATCACAACTCAAGCAATTTCAACTATATAACTAAAACTATCAACAAAGCAGTTTTATCTTGCTATTGTTTATAGTACTAAGTAGATTTATAAATAGTTAAAGAGTAGACAGAACAATTTTATATGCAATGCCCTTCAAGTTTCTGACCCCAGTAGACTTTCTTCCTGAAAAAGAACACTCTACCATTTCCTATCTTGTCTCTGAACTCATCAACTACGGAAGTCAGGATACTGTTAGTAGAAAACACAACTTAACAGAGTAAGAACATTACCATGCCCCATAAACCCACTCACAAGCACCTGAGGAGGCACTAGGCTTCCCTGCTGCCCACACTGTATGATGATGGATTTCTGCCCAAACCCTCAGCTTCCTACTTATGTCAAACCCAATTATGTCAAGAGGCCCTTTCTGCTGTGTAGGTTTGGAACTCTCTTCAGATTGGCCTGTCCTACCAACTTCCAGAAGTCTGTTCTTGGCGATCAGTTCAGGCCTTTCACATAGGAAGGTGACCTAGGTGAGGACTGGCTACTCCTCAACACATTAGCCTTCTCCTTCAGCACTGAGGATGACATTCAAAGAGATGAGCCATTATTCCCTCCTAGATACCAGGCTATTTCCTAAGATGCACAGGGCTAATATGTCCCTGTGACAAGAAACTGGGCACTGCTAGCAATATTTNATACAAAACCAAATAGCCTCCAGAAAGCAGACCATACAATGGCTACACAGTAAGCACAAACATGGGCTATCAAACCCGCCAGCTAGATAAACAGGGCATTCACAGTATTAGAGAAGGAGATACGGATCCTTCACTGAAGTCAGGTACNAGATCTCACAACCATGGTTTGAGTGGAAAGCCCTGAGACACTCGCAGTTACTGGTATAAGCAGCTCATTTATTTCCAAGCTCAGATGTAATGTGAAAAAAAGATTTAATGTGCACTTAAGATTATGCACCTTGCCAGGTGGTAGTGGCGCATGCCTTTAAGGCAGGTGGATCGCTGTGTGAGTTTGATGCCAGCCTGGTCTACAAAGTGAGTCCAGGACAGCCAGGGCTACACAGAGAAATCCTATCTCGAAAAACCAAAACCAAACAAATGAATCAAAAATTTTAATTTATTTTTGTATCATGTACATAGGTGTCTTGCCTGCATGTATGTCCATGTTTGTGTGAACACCTGATGCCTGCAGAGGTCAGAGAGGGTTTTGGATCCCTTGGAACTGGAGAAATGAACTGTCATTAGGTTCCCATGTGGGTGGTGGGAATTGAATCCAGGTCCTCTGGAAGAGAAACCAGTGCTCTTTAAGCACTAAGCCATCTCTCCAGCCTGCACTTAAGATTATTTAAATGATAGAAATTAAAGGACTTCAAAGAGATCAGAGCATCTGGTGACATCCTATACCTTAGAGGCTAACTACCTTGAATGTAATCAGAAAGCCACAGGACTGAAAGCCAGAAAAAGAACTGTGACTGCTATGACTCTGAATCAGAAATAGGAAAGGCAGACAAAATTGTAGGCATCATTTTCAAGATTTTGTCTTTCTCATGCAACAATCAAAAGCAAAGGCAGGGCACAGCCAATTTTCACAGAAGCCCACAGTATGAGGTGGGGCCACCCATTTTCTGCTGAGGCACAGCCTGTGTACCAGGCTATCTGCCTCTTTCAACTCAGTCTCAAGGTTGTCCCTTATTCTACAGAATACATGGAAATACAGAATACAGACCTGGAAACTTTNCCACATTATCAAACCCTCTTCCAGAAGAGTTCGTCATTGTGTGAACAAAGGTCAATTCTGTTTCTAGAAAGAGGTCTCAGGCCTCACCCATACCCCAGTCACAGTGCACTCACCTGCAGCCTGCCGGTGTAGTCGGGCTTCTCTCTCAATGCTGAAAGGGTCTTTAGGAGCTTCAGGAAGGTCCCAGGATGGCCACACAGAAGCTCCTGGCCATCTCTTTGAAGCACTGGTTGGAGAGGGAGTAACTGCAGCAAGAGCAGCTTGTTCTTGGTCCATTCGGGACCCAACTCCCATCTTTAGAGGGTCTCTGGAACCATTTCCCGTCATAGAAAGGAAGGGCAGAGGAGGAGAAATGCGAAGGCTTGACTAGAGGAGGAAAAAAGAAGACACAAGTTTTAAAAGACAGTTTTGTTAGAAAGTAATAATCATATATATGAAAAGTATCTAACATAACATTTATAATGTAGTATCGCTTCTCCTATCTGTCTTCCTATTCATTTTTTAAGATTAGTTATAGATTATAATATAATTAAATTCTCTGTCTCTCCACATAGACATTTTTTCTTGCCAGAGTTCTCATAACAATTTTAATGAATTTATCACATTTTATTCAGGAGACCTGCTATATCCTACATCCAGTTCCCTATGGCTAAACTTTTTCTCTGATGACTCTATGCTCTATTAGAAATGCATTTGAACATGTTACACTATATATTTGTATTAATTCTTGAAATACTAAGTGTCAACAGGATATATTATTAAAATTTGTTGATAGACTATTTCCTGTAAATACAAAAACTGTTTCATTTCCTCTTTTGTGTTAGCTTTGTCTCTTTCCAAATTAATTCTTAGGTGGGTATCTGAGAAAGTTGTATTTGTCAGTCATTAGGTAAACTCCCAAGATGAGTTCTATCTAAGTAATGAAACAGAACAAGCACCTCATGTGAACCCATCTTAAAGTGTGTAACCTCAAGTCCAGAGAAGTAAAGGACCTGACTGTAGCTGTCTTTCTAAAAACTAGTCTGGACAGATTAAATGAATGGACAATGGGAATACTAATGACGTCTTTCATAGTCCAGGAAGGGTGGGAAAGAAGATAGAATGGGTTCTAAAAGCCAAGAATGGAAAATCACGGATAAGAAGATGAGAAATGAGCCTTCCTATTCGTTAAACTTTACTTTAGGGCATTTGGTAACAGTGAGGCAAGGTTGAGATGGAACCTTAAACTGAATCTTATTTTCAGAAAATTGCCTCATTTCCTCTTTTCCCTGGAAGACTCACATGTAATTACTTCTACCCTCCAACTATCCTGT
>LZPO01034974.1:90078-102957 GCA_001675575.1 Neotoma lepida
ACTGCTAAAGGTATTACCAACCTGATCTCATCATACTACAGAGCCGCAGTAATAAAAAAGACATGCTGATCAACAAAAAAATAATAGGACCCAGATACAAGGCCACACAGCGATAGCCACCTGATTTTTTATGAAGATGCCAAAAGTACACACTGGAGAAAAGACAGCACCGAGAAAACTGGATCCATACGTGTAGAAGAACAAAATTAAATCCAGTCTCTCACTCTGCACAAAATCAACTCCAAATGGATCAAGGACCTCATTAAAATCAAAAGCTGCAAGAGGAAAAGCATGGAGTACACTTTAACTAAGGGTTTTCAGAATAGAACTGTGATTGCTCAAGAAGTACGGTCAATCAACAATTAAGACTTCTTAAAACTCAATAGCTTTTGTTTATCAAAGGAAACTCTCAAAGATTTAGCCTAGAGAATGTCAGCTATGTATCTGATAGAAGATTAAGTATTTAGTACAAAGAGCTCAAGAAACAAAAGAAAACAACCCAATCAAAAATAGGCCATAGACCTGAACAGAGATCCCAAAGAAGAAATACAAATGGCTAATAAACATTTTTGTGTTTTATATTATTTTTGTTTGTTTTTGAATTTNGAGATTGGATCTCACTGTGTAGCCTTAATTGGCCTGGAACTTGCTTGCAACCTGTCTCTGCCTCCCAAGAACTCGGATTACAGGTGTGTGCCACCACGCTTACCAGCTAGTAAGTATTTTTTAACATATTCAATATCATTAGCCACCAGGGAAACACAAATTAAAACTACTCTGAAATTGTATCTAACTCTAGTCAGAATGACTATCTTCAAGAAATCAAACAACAAATGCTGGCGAGGATGTGGGGAAAGGGAGCATTTCTGTGCTGTTGGTGGGCATGTGAAAGGGTGCAGCACCATAAAAACCAGTGTGGAAGTGTCTCAAAAAGCTAAAAACAAAACCATGATCTACCTTTACCACTGTTAAGGCATATACTCAAAGGACTCCTTATTTTTCTACAGTAATTCATGCATGCCCATGTTCACTGTAGTTCTAGTCACAATAGTTATGAAATGGAATCAGCCTAGATGTCCATCAACTGATGAATAGTGAAAATGTGGTACATATTTGCTGAATTTTTTATGAATTTTATTCAGCTAGAAATAAAAGCGTAAGTATAAAATTTTCAGGAAAATAGATGCAGGTGAAAAATATACTAAATGAGGTAACCCAAGCCCAGAAAGACAAATGCTGCATCTTCTCTCTCATGTGTGGATTCTAGCTTCAAATTTTTAGACTTGAATGTTTAATTTGGAGTGTTTGTAGAGGACACTAGAGAGGGATAGAAAGAGCTTAAGAGAGGGGGAAAGGGGCTGTAAGAGGTAAAGGTATGACAGCAGAACACATATGGTATCAAAGTTGGAGGGGAACTACTGACAAAGTTTAAGTGAGGGTATGTGTGGAAGAGGGGAGTCGAAGGTATGGAGAGGGGTAACCAAAGTTAAGGATGTATGATAAACTCTAGAAACCTACTACTTTGTAAGATAATTTTGGTCTTAGTCACTGTTCTATTGCTATGAAGAGACACTATGACCAAGGCAACTTTTATTAAAAAAAAAAAAAGTGTTTAACTGGGGGCTTGCTTACAGGCTTAGTTAGTCCATTATCATCAAGGCAGAACACATGGCAGCAGGCAGGAGTGTGTTGGAGAAGTAGTTAAGGCCAGCATCTAACAATCCTGATTCACAGGCAGAGAAAGAGCCTGGCCTGGGCTTTTGAAACCAACAAGGCCACATGTCCTAATCTTTTAAAACTTATTTAATTTTTATTTACGTAAGAGTGCTCTGCATGTATACCTGTATGCCAGAAGAGGGCACCAGATTCTAGTATAGATGGTTGTGAGCCATCATGTGGTTACTGGGAATTGAACTCAGGACTTTTGGAAGAGCAGTCAAGTGCTCTTAACTGAGTTCCTTCTCTCCCTCTCCCTCCCTCTCTCTATTCCCCTCCCCCTTCCTCCTTCCCTCCCTCACCCCTCCTAATCTTTCTAATCCTTTCAAATTGTTCTACTCCCTGGTGACAAGACATTCAAATTTACGAGCCTATGGAGGTCATTCTTATTCAAACCACAATAATTCTTTTTAGATTTATTTTTATTTTATGTGTATGGGTGTTTTGTATGTATATGTGTATGCCTGGTGCCACAAGAGGCAGAAGAGGGCATGAGAGCCTCTGGAACTGGAGTTAGGGTTTGTTGTTTTTCAGTATGTGGGTGCTGGGACTCGAACAGAAGTCAACACTTTCTTACCAGTTATTAGTCAAGTAGGCCCCCCTAAACAACATAGGCTACTGCCACCGATGTTAGTTGCCCGCCATAGCTAGATAATACTCTCTTGCTGAAGATACAACACACTTTGGTTGCAGTAGTACACCTGAAAAATTCTCACTAGCTAGCCTTCATCGTACTTATTAGTACCTTCACAGTACCATGCAAGCCACTAGGGGAGAAAAGACATCAATGGTCTTACCCAGTGGTGAACCCTGAATGCTGTAATACTAACCAGCCAGGCAAGATGTACCCACTGGTAAACTAGGGGTATAGAGGTTATACAAAGATATGGGGAGAGGTAACCAAAACTAAGGATGTATGATAAACTCTTACAGAAACCTACTACTTTGTAAGATAATACACTTGTCTTAGTCACTGTTCTACTGTTGTGAAGAGACACCATGACCATGGCAACTCTCATACATACTCCATTACCATCACGGGGGAGAGCATAGTGGCATGCAGGCAGACATGGTAGCTGAGAGCTCTATATCCGTATCCGAAGGCAGCGGAAGAGAGACACTGGGCTTGGCTTGAGGTTTTGAAACTCCAAAGCTCACCTCCAGTAACACACTTCCTCCAACAAAGCCACACCTATTTCAACAAAGCCACACCTAACCCCTCTCAAGTAGCACCACTCCCTAAGCAGCACCACAAATTTAAGCCTATGGGGGCCACTCCTATTCAAACCACCACATGGGGGTAAGCAATCACTTTCTGATTGGATCTAATGTTTGCTCCATAAGAGGGACTTCTTGCCTGGTACTATAAACCTGTTCTGAAGCTCATGGTTCAAGAGGTCATGGGCTCTAGGAGGGAATCCACTAATGTGTTACTAAATGGACATGCTGTCAAACTGCTTTCTACATATTATGTTTATAGTGCTACTCTCAACCTTGGGCAGAGAATCTTCTGTAGTGCACAGCAGTTAATGCAGAGACTCATAAACGAGTCCAAATGCTAGGCCCTAAATGGGTTATCTACATTGATACTCCCTTCTCAAAGCTCAGAAACACCAAAGTCAGAGAATGGGGAGGAGTACTGTGAAATGTTTCCTGGACATGACAGGACTGCTGACTAATGAACTCATTACAATTAAGGCTACTGTCACACAAGACCAAGCCAACAAGACCAGTTACTATTCCAGGAGGCAGCACTAATTAGATTCAGTGGTGTACAGGGAGGAAAAAAGCAAAAGACATGCAAGTGTGAAGGAGAGGTGTTGGGACATGTGCTGGAGGAGCAGGGAGAAGTTTGCCATGGATATGTTCATATATGTGTGAAATTGTCAACTAAAAGAAAAGAATTTCAAAACACAAAATAAGCCAGGTATGATGACACAATCCTTTAATCCCAGCATTCAGGAGGCACACGCAAGTGGATGTGAGTTTGAGACTGGCCTGGTCTATATAGTGAGCTCCAGGACAGACAGGGCTGCATAGAGAGAGACCCTGTCTCAACACACAAACAAAAAAAAAACTTAAAATAAATAAAATATAGTCAACCTTTAAAAACAATCCACATTTAAATACCTATTCTTGCCTCTATCCCTTTCTACCCTAACTGAAAGGCATCTATTTGTCCAGAAGTAGCCATTCTCCCTCCATGTCTAAAATTAGNGAACCTATGTATATATGGATACTTTGCACCTCAAGCAAAGAAATGTACTCAACAGCTAATGCTCTTGTTACTCAGTATGGTGGGCCAGTAATTTTAGCAAATCTATACTATCAGCATTACCAGGAGCCTGTTTAAATACTAAAGTTCAGGACCCACTTGAAACTTATGGAATTGAGCTACATTTTAATAAGATTTCCAGTTATGATGTATGCACATGAAAATCTGGGCAGTACTGATCAATAGTACTACCTTCCCACCCCAAAAGACCTCAGCCATAAGCAAGAGGTCCTGCAAAACCACCGGAGATCCTAATGGTTATATGAACCCAGAGCCTGGAGAGCTACATGTGGCAAAATTTTAGCCCCATCCTCAAAGCCTCACTTTTATTCAGACACTCATTAACCCACTTTTTCTTCCACATAAAGGTTTTTACCACCTGTGGTAGTCTGAATGTAANTGGCCCCCATAAGCTCATAGGGAGTGGCACTATTAGAGGTATGGCTTTGTTGGAGTAGGTTTGGCCTTGTTGCAAGAAGTGTGTCACTGTGGGGGTGAGCTTGGAGGTCTCCTTTGCTCAAGCTACACTTAGTGTGACATTCAGTTCACACTTCCTGTTGCCTGTGGATCAAGATATAGGACTCTCAGCTCCTTCTCCAGTACAATGTCTGTCTACACGCTGCCATGTCCTGCCATGATGATAATGGACTAAACCTCTGAACTGTGAGCCACCTTAATTAAATGTTTTCCATTATAAGAGTTTCTATGGTCATGGTGTCTCTTCACAGCAATAGAAACCTTAACTAAGACACTACCACTATAGGATTCTTTCACGCTATTTAAAAAAAAAATGAAGGGTGTAGTGGTGTACAACCTTAATTTTGGCACTTCAGAGGCAGAGGCAGGTGGATCCCTGCGTTTGAGGCCAACCTGCTCTAAGAGCAAGTTCTAAGGACAGCAAGGGCTATAGAAAAACCCTGTCTTGAAAAAAAAAAAAACGGAGGTCATACCGAGAGATCAAAGCAGCGTTGACAGACGACAGATCTTGCCTGCTCATCAGATCTACCACCTTGTGACCTTATCACAATACTCTTTCAGAATATTTATCTGTAAAGTGGTTAAGAGCAGCTATCCTTTCAGATGCTTTGTGCAAGCTATAGAAATTATCTAGTATAGATAGTGTCTAGTACAAAGTATTTTACCCCTACATTGACCATATAGCTGATTACCCACACCAGGGCATTTAAAAGGGAAGGGGGCGGAATATTAATACTACTATGGCTGTGACTTTCAAAATGATCTGTGTAAGATAAACTGAGAGACATGATCACTCTAACTGAGAGACATGATCACTCTATTCACATTTTACTTAGAAAGCCTCTTTCCTAGCTGTTCCCTGATCTTGNCTCTGGAAACTTACCCATATTCTGCTACAACTCTTCATCTCATATTAAGAGGAAGGCTGAGCACCTGGGACCATGTTGATGCCTGAGGGCCATGCTGTTGGAGGTGGGTGGGGGGTGCTTCGTTGATCTGAGGGGGCATCTGGGCCCGTGGCAATGTCCATGGCCAGTGTTAGCACGGGGATCATTGGAACCATGCTGTGCTGAGCCAGCCCTGCCCTTCACCAGCCCTGGGATGGTTGGTCTTGCCCCTTGCTGGATATTGTAGCAGGCCAGCTGGCCCTACCCCTTAGGGGAGAGCTCTCACCTCCCCCACCCCTCACACTCAGAAAAGATGACCCCACCCCTCACCATAGGTATGCACTTCATCTGGGAAGCATACTAGAGCTGACCCTGTGGTCAGGGACACAGATGAGCCCTCAGGAAGGGCTTGACCCCGTGAGAGTTGACCCCGTCCCCCCTCATTTGCCATGTGGTGGCATGGGTGAGGGAAAGATGCCCTCCTCCCTTGCCCATTACCACCTGTGACAGGTGACAGAGCTGGCCCTGGGTCACAAGAATAGGAGAGCTAGCCCTGACCCACATCAATTGTACTGCACAAGAAAGCAACCTCTGCTTCCCATCTGGGCAGCACACTAGAGCTGACTCTTGTTGGGGACACAGGTGAGCCAGCCCTGAAGACATGGGAGGAGAGCTGACCCTGGCCTCCTCCTCAAATGCCCCCTACAACAAGAGGGAGAGAGGGCCCTACACCTTGCCTGGGCAAAACAGTAGAGCTGACCCTGGAGATGAGTGAGTGGGACCAGATCTGAGGGCCAGGAATGGGTCACCTCTTTTGGAGTTGTTGGCCAATGAGGTCTTACAGACCCTCAAATATTACATACAGGCTATTGTTAATGCTCTTGACTACCCTTCAGAACTTGACAGTAAACCACATACTTGAGCCATAGAACACACAGGAATCAAGCTGGTACTTACCTGAAAGCTTCATTCTTAGTGGCTAGCTTTCATAGCATCAGAAGGTTCTATGTACGTTACCAGAGTTAAAAAGCAATCACCAATCTTACCCAGATGTGAATCGTGGGAGTTACAACAATGACAAGACATGCTCACTAGTGCAACAGTATCACAAATGTCATGGAAGTAATCAATCATTTTCTGATTGAACTGAAGTCCCATTCCACAAGTTGAACCTCAAACCTAACACCATTATAGGGGTCTAGAACCTGTGGTTATACAGGTCCTAGACCATAGAGGAGAAACTACTGCTATCATACTGCTAAGTGGACATAATATTAAACTCTAATGACTTGTCATTATACCCACAGATTATTGTATCTATTGACCTTCATTTGAGAAGCTTCTTTGTGCAGTATATGGTGATTAACATAGAGACATTCAACTGATCAATGTATAGAGAAAAAAGACTGAAGAATGTTCAACCCTAAACAAGACATCTATATCACACCCTTTTCTCCAAAAGCTCAAGGGTCCTTGTGGAAGAGGGATGGGGAGTTTTTAAGAGCCAGAGGTAGTAGATAACAACTGTTGTCTGGACATAGCAGGGCAATTGGCTCTAAGAATTCACAGCAGTTCAGACAGCATGAACAAGACCTCTGCAGGCTCAGGCCAGACAAAATTCCAGCATGGATAGGTAAGATGGACATGAAACCCCACCTCTAGCAGAGGAGCTACTGGCAACTGATAGCTGCCTAGGAGATGGAGAGTTAGTTTTCTTTAAGGGTAAAGCCCCTAGTAGGGTAAACTTCCTCCAGCAAAGTCCACANATACAAGAGCATATGGGCAGTACAAATAGTACTTGATGGCTTTAAAGGTGGGCAGTTAAGTGGGTTGGAGAAGGTGGTTGGATCTGGGAGATACACTGAACAAAAATTCTCAAGTTAATAAAAATTATTTTTAAAAAATTCTATAAGCTAATACAGTTGTATTTCTAAGAATTTCTTTGGCTCTTTTGAGTTGGGGTTAGCTGTTGTCAACCTAGACTGGCCTGGGGCTCACAAAGATCCTCCCAATTTAGGTCAACTTTCAAGGCCTATAGATGTATGTCACAAGGATGGTGATGGTGATACTGTTCTGTATGCTGTGAACATGTGTTGCTCTGATTGGTTGATAAATAAAGCTGTTGGCCAATGGTAAGGTAGAATAAGGTTAGGCAAGATATTCTAACTAGAGAGAGAGGAAGAAGAAAGGAGAGCTGGGAAGACACTGCTAGCCACAGCCAGGAAAGCAAGATGTAAAGGTACTGAAAGGCCACAAGCCATGTGGCAAGTATAGATTCATAGAAATGGGTTAATTTAAGATGTGAGAGCTAGCTAATGAGAAGCCTGAGCCATTAGGCCATAGTTTGAAAATAATATAAGCCTCTGTGTGTTTACTTGGGTCTCAGCGGCTGCGGGAGCCTGGTGGGAGCCGGGCGGGACAAGACAAAACATTCTCCTACAGGATGGACCTAAAATTTGCATTTATAACTAACTCTGAGGTGATATCAGGTGCTAACCATAATTTGAGTAGTGAAGGTTTTATAGTAAACTCTACTCTAAATTTGATTTGTAGGGCAGATGAGATGGCTCATTGGGATAAATTGGATTTGCTTTTAACTTCCATCCCAGATTCTCACTCCCCAGTAGCTCACTCTATCCTTTAGTACTTCTTTTTTCATGGTAGTCAAGCCCCTAAACAATACTCTCAATGGTTCACTAAGATCAAAATCAATCTTCAGGCTCTGACTACTTTTTAACCTTCTCTCACACTGTTCACCAAATGTAAAANGCTAATGTGAGTTATTTGCAACTCCCTAGAAATTCATACTCGAGAGGAAAATTTATTGCTAATCAGAGTACTAATAGGTAGAAGAGTTCAAAAGACAGACAATGCATGATAGCTAGAATAGTCAAAGTACTGCCTTAAACATTAAGCTATACAGTAATCTATGTTATTAGGGATCAGGTGTTAACAAGCACATTAAGCTTCTTTTGCATTTCTCATCATAAAAATATGATCATTGAATTAATCAACTGCTCTTAATAATCTTCAATAAATTCTATAAATTATTTCAAACTAGTTTCTATTAACAGTCCTTAAACAGTATGTTTAGACTTTACATTTTTATCCTATTTTAGTAAATCTCAAAGAGAAGTATACATTATACTTTGTATACATGTATACTCAAAGAGAAGTATACATAATGAAGTATACATTATGCTGTCTAGGGTAAACTATACATATATTCACACCACAGCACATGTATAGGAGCAGGACGACAACTTCAAGTGTTGGCTCTCACCTTCTACTTTGTTTGTGATAGGGTCTCTCTTGCCAGGCTAGCTGACCTGCATGTTCTGCTGACTCAAAGATCTCTGTCTCCCATCTCCATGTAGGGGCATACTAAAATTTTTAAGTGGGTTCTGTGGATTTGATGAACTAAGGTTGTCAGACTTGCACAGCAAGCATTTTACCCACTGAGCCATCTCTCTAGCCCATGATCTTTTCATTCTTGATCCACAATTCACCAGCCTGTGCCCTGACGTCAACAAATTCCACCTGCTTGATGTTACGAGCCAAAATTTTCTGTAGTTGCCACCTACCCAAAATGGTCAATATATTGATCCTTAAAACTCAATTCCATTATGTCAGGGGTCATTCTTAGAGTCATCACTTATGTAGATATCCTTATAAAATTTTAGACATCCTTATAAAATCTAGGGTCAAAGTCTGGTCCACACTGAATTTCCTTCTGTAAATCTTCCTTAAAAGGCTTGACTTATACAAACAGAGGGTTGTACTCATTGCCTGGGTGAATTCTCCATGATGTCTCAAAGTCTGATATGAAGAAATACTTTAGGGTTCTTAACTAGCTCATTATCATTGCCCTTCTTGTGGGTGGCAAGTTCATAGATCTTTGTGGTTTTCATCTTAACGTGGTTTCTTTGCCTGTTCTAATCTTATGGCAGAGAAAACCATCTTGTCTCCCTACAATTTTGAATCCTTCCCACCTCAGGAATCTTACCGGGTATGTCACATAACCTATGAACACCCCATCTGATAATCAATGACCTTTTAAGGTCCCACCTCTGAGCACAAGGTATCAGCAGGGTTTCGCTAGTCATTAAACCTTCACTGGAACTATGTTTAGTCTAAAATCTCTATACCAACATAGCCTTGGGACTGGTTGCAGAGGGATGAGGGAGTTGCCAACCAGTGCAAAATCTGCTACTGTAGAGGAGAGATACATCAACAGCAGCAGTGTTTTAGTGCCACAGAAGAACTTTGAAGGCTATGTGGATGCTAGGCACTAAGATAAAGTATGTAGGAAAATCAATGAGGAGAGGTTTTTATCATACTTTAGGGTAGTGAAGTGAGTCTGAAGTTGATATTATTCAAGTCATTCTCTGGAGCATCTAAGTCCTATCTACAGAATTAAAAAACCTCCTTAAGTAGAACATCCAAGGTTTACTTTTCTGTTGCTTCTTGTAGTTGACACCTTAGCCTTTAGGGGTACAGTGAATAGTAACTGCTGGCAATCTGATATAGACTACATGGATAATACAGCTGAGGACTGCCTAAAGTAGAATTTTGAGTTAGCAGAATGTAATATTATATACAGTCTATTGCTCTTTTAGGACATGGAGTTTAAACCAGTAGATCCCGAGTTTATGAAGCATTTACATCAAACAGTATCACTTTACTTATTATCAAAGCAAGTATGCTTACACAACAGGAACATAAACCACTTAAAAACTGGATAATGAAATAAATTCAGGAACATAAAGTTAAAATACTTTCAGAGCAAGTTCATGGAGTGCTGCTGCCAGATGCTAGAGAATGTGATGATATGCCTGGAGTGGAGCCTGGATCAGCTGGACCCCAAAGACAAGGTGGAGGCTGAGGATAAAATTCATCATGTCCTTATGATTACAATCATCACATCCCTAAATCACTGCTAACAAAGCACATGGAATCTTGCAGATTGAAGAAACTGGGCTACGTCAAAGAAGATGATGAATATATAATCCTGTTTTTGTCTTTTTCCTTTTTCTATGAGAACAAAAAGTTACTTTGGATAAGGATTCACAGCTCCAGACAACTAAAAAAGCTAGAACTGAAGTTGGAAAAGACAGTGATTGTTATAGTCAAATAATCAGACTATACTCTTCAGTGTCTGTTGAAGTTCCTCTGAATCACAAATGGTCTGTTTGTGACCTTCTTCTTGCCCTTCATGATTTTGTCATTGAGGAGATAAAGAAAAATCCCTCTGGTTCTCAAGTCATTGAACATTGACAGTGATCTGTTTGTAGACTTGGTTGCTAAAGTCAATCAAGATAATAGCCAAAAAAGTTCACTATCTTACCTGAAATCCTTGTAGAAGTGAAAGATAATAAAAGAATACATTAGTCCTATAGAGTTAAGAATGTTCATATAACCAAAAAAATTATATGCTGAGGTAATTTGGGATGTGATAAAATGCACATTGGAAGAACTCAGCAACTGTTGGCAGGAAGAACAGAAAAAAAGCAGAAGATAATGCTGAAAAGAGTGAAGAAAGGCCATTAGTGGTAGATAGATTCACAACAGTCTGGTGAATTTATTTGGCTAGTAGTTCTATGTTGACAGTTTATGACAGAAGGGTTCTCAGTAGAAGTCCACACTAATGAAAAGGAAATAAAGATAAAAATTCTGAGTCAAGAAGAGTGATGGAGAAAGACATCATAGTTATAAAAGCAAAAATTGTGCTTATAGCATAACCAATATGATGTTTTAATTATAATCTTTACATAAGGGAAAGTGGCTATTATGATCATGTAATGCTCATTATTTTAATAAATATTTATATTCAAAATTTTTCTCTAGTAAAATATGCAAGTTATAAAGTAATTTTGGAACCTATAGTGAGAAGATGTTAAAAAGATAAGACTCTTTGGCTCTTATAGTAGTTGAGTAGTAATCCTATCACTGAAGTTAATCGTAAAAGGATCCCAGGAAGACAGTATCTTTGGGTGTCACTGCAGCTGAAAATGGTGAATACTGATTTTATCAGAACAAGAAATATATTGGTAAGAAGACACATGTAGACAGAATAATGTCACAAATGATATGCACCATGAGAATGACTGAAGGGGAAAATCTGCAGTTGTAACTTACTTTGCAGTTAGTAACAAGAAAAGACCACTTACTAAGGGCGTTTTGGCACAAATGGGAGAGAGAGCATGTAGTTAAGATGAAGATAAACGTGTTTTATTAGACAAAGAGCAAACATGATTCTGAAGCTGAGCCCCAACAGTTCAATGATCAAATGAAAACTAATTTGAAAGCACAGCAAAAAGAAATTAGATGAAAAATGTCAGTTTCAGGAAGAGAAAGCAACCCTGAAACCCGACGACACATTTAGAACAAGAAAAAGAACAATAATGTTGGCACATGTGTTAGTTGCCAGTATCAGTCTTGGGCATCAGGGTTTGTTGACTGATCAATCTGTACTGTCTTTATTCCTAACAATGAATTTAAAAGCATGACAAAATCATTTTGTTGTTATTCTTGATAGTGATCAAGGTGCTTGGAAATATCTAGGATGCTGTGTACTTAGAAAGTTAACAGCTCTAAGTAAGTACCTTTCTACATTCTCTTGCTCAGTTTTTTTTTTAATTAAAGTCTTCAATTTAATTCAAGAGAACATTTTAGTGTTGTATAAACATGCTCTGGCAGTTTGGTTGTTTACAGGATATTCTAAAATAAAAGGACTCTGGGATGTTTTCATTTAGGATAATTTCCATCATATGAAGCAAACTCTAGTTCTTCTCTATGACTGTAATACAAAACTCCTTCAATGGAGCATATGCAATAATGTAATTTACTCTACAAAAGTTGATCTTTTTTTTACATTTCTATTGTTTAAAAATACAAATGGAAAGAAGCCCAAGTTTACATGGTACCTAGAACTTTTCTATAACATTATTTTGCTTGNTTGTTTTAGATCCTTTATGTGTTATTCTCATTTATTTCCTTCTTTAACTAGAATCTCATAATTGATTCACATTTATATCAACTTTTAACTTAGACATTTTCCATATACTGACCCTGGTAAAATATAATATAGAGCCAAAAAAGAAAACTCTTTAACTCCTCTTCTTACACATTGGTTAATAGTAGGGAAAATGCATTAATAAATTATTTTGTAGGAAAAACTGAGATGTTAACAGGCAATCTTGCTTTTACTTATGTTGTTTATCTTACTAAAAATGAGAATTGTAAACTCCTAAAGAGAAAAAAATCACTATTCTATATTTTACAGTACTCACATTTATTGTGGTCTATATTTTCTTGTTTGTAACCTAAGAAAAATCACATGATAAACAATGGTTATATACCACCTTTACAAACTGGGAGATTCCATATTGTCAGAGGGTTACTTCCCACCATATTAGTAGTCCGTATAGGCACAAATGGCAGGAGACTTTACAAACGAGAGTGGAAAAACGGGAGAAAGAACCAGATGTCCTCCACACTATATACAAAATTAATGGGGGTCTC
>LZPO01034974.1:103108-115956 GCA_001675575.1 Neotoma lepida
ACTAAACTCTATCCCCAGCCCAAAGACATGTAAGGCACAGAATGTAATGATCATTTGAGAAGTTTTTGGTAAANTATGTTACCAAAATTAAACATTTCTGATCAAGACATTACAAGAACATAAATAGGCAAGCCATAAAATGTGAAAAATATCTACAACTTTATCTAACAAATAGCTAATGTATGGAGTATACAAGGAATCTCAGAAGTAAAAATTTCCTAATTTTTAAAAAGGCGCCAGATCTGCAAAGCTCTCCAATAAGAACTTAAAAGAAACACTTGGCAGCATTAGCAACCAAAGAAATTCAAGTTACACAATGGAGCTTGAGGACACACTTACCATACTATTCAGATGAAAAGAGCACATTTTCCCAGCATTTGGTTATTATCTACCAGAATTTCCATTTTGGAAACAACCACTTTGGAAAAAGGTTGCAACATCTTGTAAGATTAAACACACACTACCCAAAAATTCTACTCCTAAGAAATTCAACTAAGAGGAATAAAAAGTATATATTCCTCCAACTAACTGTACAGAATGGTAACAGCTTTACTCATAACTGCCCAAATCTGGCTACAGTCCAAGTGAAGATAAAACAAAATATAGTATTTTCACATAGTGCAATATTATTTACTAATAAAGGTATACAATGCTGACATAAAAAAGAACATAAATATATGAATGCTGAACAGTTAATGGTACATACTGAATATTCAAGAGTGAGCTATATATTCCTATCTATAGCTTACTTTGGACTGAATCATAAAAATAAGACATACTCATAAATGGCTAGAGGAGTAACAGTTGTGTGATAAAATGAGTATGCCAAAATGCTCATCAAATCTTGATGGTAGATATTACAGGTACCCACTCATTTTGTAATTCTTTCAACTTTCTCGNTGTAATTAAAATATTCAGAATAAAATGCTGAGAAACTGAAGGCTGAACTAATTGGATTAACAGTAAGAACTGATTTTATTACAGATAATTTCTGTAGAATACATTAAAAACCTACAGGCTGCACAGGTTTTGATAAAAGCCTACTTAATCTGCATGATAAAAATCATTTTAAAAACAGTATTTTAATGTCCCCAAACTCTTTAGATGTATCTAGTAAAACAAGGTATCTCTAAATGAAAAGATAAATAGAGTCATCTGAAATTTCAAAACAGCACTTTGGCATACTTTCAAGAAAATGAGTTAACATCAGAAGATGGAAAGATCTCCTATGTTTGTGGATCAGAAGGATTACTATCATGAGAATGGCCATCCTACCAACAGTAATCCACAGACTGAACCCAATCCCTATCCAAACCCCAATACTTCCCAAACTTGAAAAGATGACATTGTTTAACAGTTTCCTCCAAGACTGAAACCTTCCATCCAGTAGGGAAGCTCCTTGAACAGGAAGATAAATAACGCAAAATAGCTTCAGGAAGTCCCTGAAACTGACTGGATTCACCCCTCCCTGGCAGAGTAAGCAATACAAACTGAGGGTCCCTCTCAGAAGAGTAGAACCAAGCTGCAAAGACAAGTCTAAGACCGGACCAGCTGACTGGAAGAAGTAGAAACTAGCTGAGCTACCTGGAAGAGGTTTAGACCAACTGAATCACTTGGAAAGAACACTCTCCAATCTGTTAAGCTGCCTGCAGGCTATACAGTGTGCTCCAGTTTCCCAGCTTTTGTGAACTGTCACCCAAGCTGGGGTTAGCTTTGGTGATGCAGCCATCTTTGAATCATTTCTGCTCCTGTAAGTAAACCCTCATCCACATTCCTGTAAGTAAGTAGCACTAATAAAACTCATTGTTCACCAAGTTGGAATTTGGTGTTAGTGATACTTTGGTCTGTCATGGGCTCCCTATCTGGGGTGAGTAGATGTGTGTGTTGAGTCTCCCTAGGAAAATTTTTGTCACAACAGACAATTTTCAGCTTCATATGGAAACACACACACACACACATACCCCCCACACACACACACGTGCACGTGCACCCTCAGGATAGCTAAAACAATCTTGAATAATAAAAGAATTGCTGGAGGTATTGCCATCCCAGATTTTAGTTGTACTACAGAGCTATAGTAATAAAAATAGTATGGATTTGGCATAAAAACAGACATGTTGCCAGGTGGTAGTGGCACATGTCTTTAATCCCAGCACTCCAGAGGCAGAGGCAGGCAGATCTCTGAGCTCAAGGCCATCCTGGTCTACAGAGTGAGTTCCAGGACAGCTAGGGCTATTATACAAAGAAACACGATCTTGAAAAACCAACCAACCAATCAACAAATCCAGACATGTTGATCAATGGAAGTGAATGGAAGACCCAGATATAAGTCCACACCCCTATGGACACCTGACTTTTGACAAGCCATAAAATATATACCAGAGAAAAAAGATAACATCTTCAATAAATGGTGCTAGTCAGACTGGATGGCTGAATATAAGGTACTGGTCAGACTAGATGGCTGCTGCATGTGGAAGAATGCAAATATCAGCCTGCACTAAACTCCAAACAGATCAAGGACCGCAACATAGGGTCAGATAACCCAGAATCTGACAGAAAAGAAAGTAGGAAACAGGCTTGAACTCATCAGCTAGAGAAAAGACTTTCTGAACAAGACACCAATACCACAGGCACTAAGACCAACAATTAATAAATGGGGACCTCATGAAACTAAAAGGTTTCTGTGCGGCAAAGGACATCATCATTCGGAAAAAGTGACAGGCTACACAATGAGAAAAGATCTTTACCAATTACACATACAATAAATGGCTAGTATCTAAAACATATAACAACTAAAAAAAATTGGACATCAAGAAAACAACCCACTGAGTGGTGGTGGCATATGCCTTTGGTCCCAGTACTTGGGAGGCAGAGGCAGGCAGATCTCTGAGTTCAAGGCCAGCCTGGTATACAGAGTGAGTTCCTGGACAGACAGTGCTACACAGAGAAACTCTGCAGCTGGAAGGTTACTCGGGTCCTACCCAGCCCCACCATCCCTGCAGCCACTTATAAAATAATCAATCAGAAGCTTGTATTAATCATAACTGTTCAGCCATTAGCTCAGGCTTATTACTGACTAGCTCTTACATTTAAATTAACCCAGAATTCTTATCTATGTTTAACCACATGGCTTGGTACCTTTTCTCAGTTCTGCCTTGTCGTCTTGCTTCCTCTGTGTCTGGCTGGCAACTCCTCACCCCTTTTCTCTTCCTAGCATTCTCCTAGGCTGCTCTCCTCGCCTATACTTCCTGCCTGACTACTGGCTAATCAGTGTTTTATTAAATCAGTGTACAAAGGCATTATCCCACAGTAAAACCCTGTCTTGAAAAAAAATCAAACTGAAACAAAAACCCAATTAAAAAAATTGGATACAGAACTTAGCAGAGAGCTCTCAAACGATGAAACACTAATGGCCGAGGAACACTTAAAGAAATGTTCAACATTCTTGTCATCAGGGAAATGCAAATTAAAACTACTGAGATTTTATGTTATACCACTCAGAATGGTCAAGAGCAATAAAACAAATGACAGCTCATGCTGGCAAGGATGTGAGAAAGGGGAACACAGATTTATTGCTAGTGGGAGTGTGAACTTGTACAGCCACTATGGAAATTAGTGTGACAGTTCCTCAGGAAGCTGGGAATAGATCTACTCTCAAGATCCAGCTGCTCCACATTCTTGGGCATATTCGCAAAGGACTCTACACCCCACTCCACAGATACATGCTCAGCCATGTTCACTGCTGCTCTATAATATCCAGGAAATACAAATGACCTAATGTCTTACAACAATAAATGGATAATGAAAATGTGGTACATATACACTATGAAATACTATTCAGCTATAAAGAAATAAGAAATCATGAACTTTGCTGGTAAATGGATGGAACTAGAAAAGATCATATTGAGTGAGGTAACTCAGACCCAATAAGACAGATATTATGTGTTTTGTTATATATATTAGCTTTTGAGCTTTGATATGCTACAATCCAAATAATCACAGAGGTTAGTTATCTCTAGTAATGGAGTTGGAGAGGAGAGAGGATCTTTCAAGGAAGAGGAAATAGAATATACTGTTGTAGAGAGAGAAAGGGGTAAACTTGATTGGGAGAATTAAATATGGAGGGGAATAAAGAGAACAGTAGTGGATGGAATATGGGGAGGGGCAACTAACAATAAAAACCATTTGAAAAGTCATATGGAAACACACTTACTGTAAGAAGCTTCATAAAATATATACATATATGAAAGGAGTCTAAATGGAGTGACCAAATAATAGGATAGACAATGCCCCACCCAGACATCTTATGCCACGAAGTAAAACCTCTAGTTACATCTTGTTGAGTTTGTTGGCCAAAGGANCCCCACGGAAAATCCCAAGCATTAAAAGCTCTTGCCAAGGATATTGGTTATTTTCTACAACCTGAGGGTAAGGCCCTACCCTTGAAAGAAACATTTACTTATGTCATGGAATATGGAGAAGTCCAGCTGGTACCTAACTACAAACTTGTATGTTCGTGTATATATGGGGTGAAAGTGTCGAAGGCAGAGGTTGACACTGGTATCTTCAATCACTCCACACTCTTATTTTTTTGAGGGCTTCTTACTGAACTTGGCTGCTACTCAGCAACTGAGCAAGCATGGCTGGCTAGTGGTGTCCAGGGGTTCTTCTTCTCTACCTCCTTAGTACAGGCATGCCCCTACTGCACCTTACTTTTTATGAGGGAGGTGGGGATTAAACACAGGTCCTCACATTTTTAAGTACTTAATCTATGGAGCTATCTCCAAAGTACTCATCTCTTTATGGGGGGGTGGAGTGAGTGAGTGAGTGAGTGTGTGTGTGTTTTGTGTGTGTGTGTGTGTGTGTGTGTGTGTGTGTGTTTGTGTACACAAAGATACTCATGGAGTCCAGGAGAGAGCATCAGATCCCCTGAAGCTGGAGTTATAGGCTGCTGTGAGCCAGCTGACATGGGTGCTGGGAACAAAACTTGAGTCTTCTACAAGAACAGATGTGCTTTAACCACTGAGCAATCTCCAGGCCTCCTGCCTTTTAAAAATGGGTTTCTAGCGATCAAATACAGGCCCTGTATGTGCTAATAACACCACATTCTCCACTAAGCTACACTTCCAACTATTTTTTAAACAAATAGGTTTCCAATCTATTATTTCAAATCCAATGGATGAATTTTCACCAAGTTAAATGTAGAGGGGTATTCTGTATTAGAAATTTTCATTGTGGTAAAATATATCCAATATAAAACTTAACCACTTTAACCATTTTAAGGGTACAATTTACCTTTTCAGTAACTATCACTACTATCCACTTGCAGAGCTTTTTTCCATGTAAAACTCAGAGTTTTACATGGAATGAAATTAACAGCAATTTCTAGTAACCTCTCCCAGGCTTTTGATCGCTGCTATTTCACTCTCTTCATTCTAGGAATGCCATGTATATGAGTGGAATCATATAAGCTACCCCTTGAATCTGAGTTATTTTTCTTAGCATAATGTTTTCAAGTTTAATTCATATTGTAGCATGTAATTAAAACCATCCTCCTTGTTAAAGCTGGTAATATTCACTGACTTTATACTACCTTCTGTTATCCATTTGTCTTCAGTGATTACCTGGTCTACACTTCGCCGTTATGAATAGTGTTGTTGTGAACATTTATCTACAAATATGTGTTCAAGTTCCTACTTTCAAATCTTTAGAGCTGTGGTTCTCAATCATCCTAATGCTGTGACCCTTTAATATAATTCCTCATGTTGTGGTGAGCCCCTCAACCATAAAATTATATTTGACCCCATGGAGGGGTCACAACTCAGATTGAGAAGCACTGCTTTAAGGGCATTTTCCTAGATGTAGAATTACTGGACCACATGATAATTCTATGTTTAGCTTTTATGGAGCACCATACATTCTCCACAGTAGTTGTACAATATTATACTTTCCACTAGCAATGCCCAAATCTTCCAATTTCTCTACATCATCATCAATAATTTATATTTTGGAGTTTCCTATTATTTATAGTGTCCATCCTAATGGGTATAAATTGCTAACTAATTGTTAAGTACATTTGCAGGGGTTGAAAAAATGTACTTAACAATTTCTCTGTGTAGTCCTGNCTGTCCTGGAACTTGCTCTGTAGACCAGGCTGGCCTTGAACTCACAAGAGATCTGCCTGCCTCTGCCTCCCAAGTTCTGAGATTAAAGGCTTGAGCCACCACTGCCTGGCTGTGAAGTACATTTTTGAGTTAAGTTCTACATAAATATTTGAAGACAGTGATCATGTAGTTTATGAATCTCCAAGATCGTGCCTTTAGAAAACCTCCCATATGCCTATTTGGTGAACTGTTTTTCTCTTTATGCCATTCAATTGGTCCAAAAGGCAAATAGCATCTTCTTGTAGGATTCCATTTCACTAGTCATACTGATGATCTATAGGTGGGTATACCACTCCATTTTATTACTATAATTAAATGTCTGAGGCTAGTTACTTTATAAAGGAAAAGGCTTATTTAGCTTATGGTACTTGAGGTTCAAGGACATGGAATTAGCCTAGCTCTGGTACCTTACTGTGGATAATGTCATGGTTTAAAGGGAATATAAGAAGCATAGATCACTTTATGAGTTCAAAAGATGAGAGAAAAAAAAGGAAGGAGGGCTCACAACAATCTTCTCAGAAAACTAATTCATATTCCCATTGTTTTAATCCTTTCTAGAAACAATGCCTTCTATAATCTAATGACTTCTCCCTAGGTTCTACCTGTTCAAGATGCTGCCATCTCAAGATGTAATGGTTGTGCATGCCTAATAATGCAGCATACAGGAGGTGGCAAAAAGAATGCCAGCTCAAAGTCATCCCCAGAGATCAAAGCCATCCTAGTCTATATGAGACCCTTCCTCAAAGACCAACCCCTTAAACCAGGCGATGGTGGCACAAGCCTTTAAAAAAATCCCAGCACTCGGAAGACAGAGGCAGGTAGATCTCTGAGTTTGAGGCCAGCCTGGTCTACATAGCAAGTTCCAGGACAGCCAAGGCTACAAAGTGAAACTCTTTCTCAAAACAAAGTAAAACAAAACAAAAAAAGACCAACCCCTTTCAAAAAATACCCTGCCAGATAGTTTTATTATCACTACTCTGAGGATCAAGTTTCTGATACTTGAGCCTTTGGGAGACACATTCAAACCATATCCAAGCCATGGTAACACTATTATTCCCTTGACTACAGAAACCAGTCCCACTATGAACATGACTCAAGCAAAACTAAGATTTCTTGCTATGGGAATTTGACCCATTTAGTCAATGGTATTGGGGTGACTAGCCCTATGAGAATGGCCTTCTCTGAATACATGACCAGATAGGAATTGAGGAGGAGTGTCATGCTCGATCTTGGACAGGGAAGGTTTCCTGAAGTCATGGCTCTGTGACCTGGTCCGGAGTTTTCCCCATCATTCCCTGATGGACAAAGAGGCGGCAATGCCACTTCATTCTGTATTTGTGAGTGTGTTATTCCCATTTCATCCCTTAATAAATTCTTGATCCCAGACTTCTGTGGATTCTTGCTTTCATTTCTTCCTTCAGGTTTTTCTAAACACACACACACACACACACACACACACACAATGGACAAAATCATTTCCTGACTGTTCAAGATGCCAGATGGTATGCATATAACCCATTCCTTAAGACAACAGACAAATCTGCAAAGGTAAAAAAAATCAAACTCACTATGGTGGTTTGAATGAAAATGCCGCCCTCTCCAAAATAGGCTCATAAGGAGTGGCATTACTTGCAAGGATTTTAGGACATGTGGCCTTCTTAGAGTAGGTATGGCTTTGTGGGAGAAAGTGTGTCACTGGAGTGGGGCTTTGAGGCTTCAGATGCTCAAGCCAAGCCCAGTGTCACTACTTCCTGCTGCCTGAGGATCCAAGATGTAGAACTCTCAGCTACTTCTCCAACACCATGTCTTCCTGCATGCTGCTGTTTCCAGCCATGACGATAATGAACTAAACCTCTAAACCGTAAGCCAGTCCCAGTTAAATGTTTTTCTTTATAAGGGCTCCCATGGTCATGATGTTTCTTCATAGCAATAAAACCCTAACTTAGATACTCACCTTGAGGAAGAAGCAGAGTTAAGACAAATGAAGCTGGCGTCTGAGATTCCACATCCCTGGCTTTTAAAACATTCCTTTGTATTTTATGAACTATATTGAGAACCATTCAACATAATGTTTCTAAAGTTAGTTCTCATTAATTTAGTCCTTTTTTCAAGTAAGAGTTCTCTATGTAATTCGGGCCCTTTCACAAGAATTGATCAACCAAGCAAACAGTACACACAGAGCAAAAATTTCAGGGAATCAAAGCTCTTGAAGTTCTAGTACCAGGCAACAGAGCCACAAAGAAAATTAGTACAAGAACTGAAACACCTCCTGGCCAAACGCCCTCTTCACTAGAGAACAAACAGGGCCCAGAGTAAAGAGAAATGACAGTTCTACCAAAGATAGAGGTAGAATCCAAATCTAGACCTGTTGGCACCAATAAACCAAATGACTAACACATACTACTATTTCTTATTCTGTGATACTTTCTAAGGTTCAGGACCAACCCCTAATATATCCTGCTCATATCTATTTTATTAGGACTTTATCAACAGTTTTTCTCTTATTCACTCAGGTCCCCATGGAGCTTTGCATTAAATTCATCCTGTCCTACCAAGAATTCAATTAGTTCTAAGATTTATTTTTATTTTATGTGTGTGAATGTTTGGCCTGCATGTATAAAAGTGCACCATGTGCATGCAATGCCCACAGAGGCCAGGGGAGGATGTCAGCTGCCCTGAATTGGAGTTGCAGATGTTTGTGAGTTACTGTGTGGGTGCTGGGAACCAAACTTAGATTCTCTGAAATGGCATTAAATATTCTTAACCACTAGACAATCTCTTTAGTTCCAAGAATTCCATTCTTTTCAAGACAGGGTTTCTTTGTATAGCCTTGGCTATCCTGGATCTCACTCTGTAGACCAAGCTGGCCTGAAGCTCAGAGATCCACTTGCCTCTGCCTCTCGAGCGCTAGGAATAAAATTGTGTGCAGCCACCACAGGCCAATAATTCAATCCTTAACTCTAGCTCTTCTTCCTTTTCCTACAATTTTCTACATACTCTGCAAAAAGTCAACTTGATTATTCTGATGCTTCCCAGTCTCAATGCCATGTGCATGTATTATACTTGAAGATGGTAATTTTACATCCTTAAGGAAAGCAAAAATGAAACCTGTTGAATCAAGACCAGCTTAATATAATTTATGGACTATGGAAGTGGAGTTAAAGCTATCTTTACATTTCCAATTTATAGTGCTAGAGTTCAGTATTCTGTTTATTCTGTCCTCAAATAAATATAAAATCAGTAGAGCTAAGGCGGTAGCTTTGCATTCATGAAACCCAAGTTCAATCCCTAGTACTGCCCCAAAACAAACAATAAAACACTAGGGGGCTAGGGCAAGTAACCTGGTCGCAGAATACTTACTTAGTGTGCACAAGGCCCTGGGTTCAATCCCTAACACCCAGTGGCAGAGGAAGTTGGTCAATTTCTGGAGGATTATCAAAGATTGAGCTGAAAGCTCAAAAGGATATTTATTCTTAGATGGTAAAGTCTACTTTCAGGGATAACCACAGATGTAGCAAAAGTTTTAACTTCAGGTACTTCTTACTAGTGTATAAAACAGATACTTGTTTTTAATCTAATTCAATCACGGGCGCCGAGAATTCTATTCATATACCTAAGGCTCCTATAACACATGTATTTACATAGTCAAATGTCATACAAACCTTAAAAATTAAGGACAGAAAAAAGAAGATATATAGGGAATTTACTACATAGTACATTCTGAAAGATTTCATGTAGATGAAATCTGTATGTTAGCAAAATACTGGGAGACAGATCAAAATGTCACTAGTAGTTATGTATGATGCCTCTTGATTTTTTTGTCTATTTTCTACAAAAAACTTTTATAACCAACATTACTAGAAAAAAAATACTTCTTACTAAATAGGGTAAGATGCTCAGATTTAACACCCTCTAAGTAAAACTGAATTTTTCTTTNGGTATTTGCAAGAGAACCCAAATTAAAATGAGATCTTAAATCTTACATGAAATTAATGACAAAATGAAATTAGAATCATAATACAATTTAAACACATCAAGTTTCAAATAAAAAAAAATAAAACTTTTAGCTCTGTAATTTTCCCTGATTACATGCCTCAGAAGGCATTTTCTTCTTTCCTACCTTGGTCTTGTCTCTGAGATGTAGCTTTCCTAACTAAATACCTGGTGATCCTGATTGTTCATAATTAACATCAAAGTGACTAACTTGTGGGCTAAATGGGCTTTAAACGGACAGAACTTGTGAACTAGAGGTTTTCACTTTAGACCTGTCATTCTTGTTTATGAGGTATATCTGCCTAAAGAAACCTCAATGACTAAAGCAATGAAGAAACTAGTTTTCTCTTGAACATAATACTTCAGAACAGCTGAGCTGTCCAAAACGTAAGCGGCTGAATTCCATGAATGAACTCTCTCTCTGAATCTGGTTTATAAGTTTGATGTTAAAATCTCACTCCACAGGAAAGCAGAACAAAGACTAAAAGGATAAGCAGCTCTTCTTGGGAAGACATCTAGAAGATACACCCATCTCTCCAGTTAACACAGGGTCATACCAAGCTGTAGGAGAGTCGGGGAAATGTAGGCTATTAGTGTATGTAGACTCAATCCTGTTATTCTGTTATCCATTTCACTGCATCTTGGGAAGAAGACAGAAAAAATAGACTATTCTTCTCAAAACAGAAAGTAGATCATTGTATTTATATACTCTCAAGGCAGAATGCAAAGATTTTCCATTTTTCTAATGTTTTAGCTCTTGTTAACAAGAAATCAAGTTCATGCTTTTAGCCTATTAACACAATTTTTGTGAAATGAGCTAAAAAGAAGAGGCAAACCCTTATTTTGTAAATGAAGAACTAAAAATCCACTGAGAAGAAAATGGGTAAAAAGAAATTGAGTGGTATCCCGGAGGGATCTAAGTACTAAACCCCTATTTCACAATGCCCCAAGTGTAGTAAGTATTCCAAGAACTGGGGGATCAGTGGTCCTGAGAAATCTGCCCTGAACATGATTAAATCATATCACTGTACTGAAGTCTAAGACATACCAAACTTGACAGTTATCCTCATTAGTTTTTTTCTCAACTTGACAAAAGCTAAATTCAAATAAGAAAATGCCTCCAGCAGATTGCCTATAGTGCATTTTCTTAATCAGTGATTGATGTGGGGAGCTCAGCCTATTGCTGGTGATACCATCCCTGGGCAGGTGGTCCTGGAGTGTAGAGAAAGCAGGTGGAGTAAGCAGCACTCTTCCATGGCCTTTGCCTCATTTTCTGCCTCCTGGTTCCCGCCCTAATAATTTCCTCAGTGATGGATAGAGTTGTAAGCTGAAATACAATAAACCTTTTCCTCCCAAGTTTTGCTTTTGGTCATAACGTTTTTATCACAGCTCTAACTAAGATGATAACAGGTGTATGACCGAGAAAAGAGGAATACTGCCAGATTCTTGCTTTAAAATGTCACTCTCCCAAGGTTCTCAGATGTTGCCCACTTCATTTGGGCCAAAATGTTTCCTTTTGAGATCCCAGATAATCTTTTTATTTCCCCACCCAAGAATGCCTCTCAGCAACATTCTAGGAAACTCATAGGATCAGATGACCACTTAACAAGTTGAGGAAAAAGACCCCAAATATGTTTTGTGGAGATACTAACATCTGCTCTGAAACTAAAGAGTGGGAACAGAGTACCATGCCAGGTTTTTGGTTAAGCAAACTAACTGGTTTGACTCCATTCTTTTAATCATTTTAGGATCCATGTCTTCAATAGTAATCCTTCCCATCCCAGAAGCAAAAGTTTTTCCACTCATTTAAATCCTATTTTTGTATCCTTCAGAATAGCTTCTCCATAGATAACTTATTTATGTATCTATTTCTAAGGTGCTGCCCTAGAGCACAGAATAATTTTTCATTTAAATTTCTATTATTAGGATGAAGAAAACCATTGTTTTATGCTCATTTTGTGCCTTGTTCTTAATATTTGCTTTATATCTGCTTTCTTCTTAGTTGTAATAATATTTTTGAGACAAGGTCTCTCTCGATGTAGTCCTGGCTGTCCTGGAACTTGCTATGTATCCCAGGCTGGCCACCAACCTGCAGAGATCCACCTGCCTCTGCCTCCCAAGTGCTGGGATTAAAGGTGTGCGTCACCTTAAATCCAGCCTTGTAATAATTTTTTACTGATCTTCTGAATTCTCTAGAAATTAAATTATATCCTCTCAAAAAATGTATTAAATTGCACAACAAATTGGAAAAACTTTACCATGCTTAGTACTGATTCCTGAAGCCTTTACTGTTATGAATTATTGTGTGTGTGGGGAACCCCTGAGGGTATCCTGAGCGTATAGGGAAACATGCTGGGCAGATGCGGTGGCGGACTGGGCAGATGCACGCTATGCAGGCATGGCAGCAGCTGCCAGTCATTCACATCCCAGATGCTGCATCCCCGTAGAGAGTTTAATATAATAGAGAGATGGAGAGAAAGATAGGAGAGAGAGACAGAGAGACAGAGACAGAGAGGAAGGATGCACACCTCATGGGAGGAAAAGTGGAAGAGAGAGGGGGAGGAAGAGGAGTTTTTTCTTAGAATGAGGCTTTTAGGTCAGGACGCAGGGCAGTGCCAAAGGGGTGGGATTTCTTTTTAAGATTTTTTTATTAAGAAAATTTTTCCATTCATTTTACACACCAATTAAAGG
>LZPO01034974.1:121001-134258 GCA_001675575.1 Neotoma lepida
GCCCCCTGCTTCTACCCCTGGGCAGCCACTAGTCAAGTCAAATAAATCAATCCAGCCTCTTCTGGACATTCACAATAATGGAACCCTACAATATATGGCCTTTTAAGCCAGGTGGTGGTGGTACACACCTTTAATCCTAGCACTTGGAAGGCAGAGGCAGGTGGATCTCTGTAAGTTCAAGGCACATCCATATTGCAGTACTAATTAGTACTAATAGGACTTCATTCTTCTTTATCGCTCAGTAATATGTTCTACTGTAACAACATTTTTTATCTACTCACTAATTGTTCCTACATTTGACACAGTATGAAAAATGCTGTGCAAAAGTCTCTTTACAAGTCTTTACTTAGACCTATGATAAATTCTTTACAATGCTGGGGACTGAGTCCAGTGTCTCACACATGCTAGCAAGCAGCCTTTCCACCAAGCTAAATAAAACTAGCCCTTGAACCTATGTTTGTTTTTTTTAAGGTTTTTAAAAATATTTACTTTTAAAATGGTGTGTGTGTGCAGAGGGAGGGGGTTATGTGCATGTGTGTGCATGTACACGGAAAGGCCTGCAGAGGCCAAGGGCATTGATTGGATTCCCTGGATCTTAAGTTACAGGACTTTGTAAGCCATTCAATGTGGGTGCTGGAAACTGAATCTGGGTCCTTTGAAAGAATAGTAGGTGCTCTTAACTACTGAGTCACCTCTCTGGCCTGTTTTTATTTCTCTTAGATACAGGCTGAAGTCAATTTTTAGGTCTTATGGTAACTTACACTTGACCTTTCAACTACTTCTATGCTGTTTTCCAAAGCAGCTGAAACATTCTACATTAGGAATACAAGAGAATTCCACTTCCACATCCTGATGGATTTTTAAAAATTAGTCACTCTATTAAATATGAAGAAAACCAGCTGTTT
Organism: Neotoma lepida; assembly: GCA_001675575.1. NCBI lineage: Eukaryota > Metazoa > Chordata > Mammalia > Rodentia > Cricetidae > Neotoma > Neotoma lepida. The sequence goes on from LZPO01034974.1 coordinate 121,907, forward strand.
AAGGATAGGACCATGTGAACAAAAACAGGTAACTGCAATGGATCAAGACATATTCAACACATTAAATTCATTAGGCCATGATGATACTGGAAAACATACCNGTCAGCTTTGGAGAAATCAGCTCAGTATTATGAACAAATTAAACAAGAATAATCAACCATTTAACTGTCTTTCCTAAGTGATTTTTTTAAGGTTGACCAATCAGTTAGTGAAAGCTTATTTTTTACAAAATTACATCAGTTTATAAATGAAGGGGAGAGAGGAGATTGCTGCCAATCCATAATATATTAATGCATCCAGGTATGGTCAACACTGGCTACTGGCTAAAATATCAACTATGAAATAGTCTTGCTTTAAGAGAGTCAAACCTAAGTTTACCGAAGTCTCTAAATATAATCATCGGTTAATTAAAAATACTGGGAGACACTAAGTACTGCCAGTTAAAAATCTGTAATGTGGATAATTCTACAAAATAAACAATATGGATTTCTCAACAAAGAAATTCAAAAGGAAAAGAAATAGAGGAAGCAACCAGAAACTAAAAGCAACGGGAAATTTCCAAAAACCATGTGTATNTTTATCTACTTCAGAAGAATTAAAACCAAGTGGGGGCTTGTCCCACAAGAAATTCAGTCAATATTAACAAGAATGTAACAAGATTTGGGCATTTATACTCCCAACACCACAATATTCTGACTCAGTTCANCTAAGTAAAACCTCTTGAGGTGTCACCACAGTATTACAGACAGGTACCTCTGTTCTTGGCTTAGACCCCTCAACATCCTAAAAACAAATCCTAATAGTATGCTACTTAGCAGGTTCACTTCTTAAACCTCACGGACAAAATCCCAGCATGGAGGACAGAGAGTGGGCATGAAGTCCCATCCCTAGCTGAGAAGCTACTGGATAATGATTGCTGCCAGGAGAGGAAGTCCGTTTTCTTTAATGGTATGATAAATCTGTTATACTGATCATGTTCCAGAGCAGGCTCCATGCCTAGGAGTAGTTGGCCAACACAAACTGGACTTGATTGTGGGGGTGAGGGGATATGAAGTTAGGTGGGTAGGATAATGAGAGAGGATCTGGGAGGAGTTAGGAGATGGGGATGAATATGATCAAACAAATCACATGAAATTCTCAAAGAATCAATAAAAGCATAAAAAATTTGTACTTCAAAGGAGGCCTATTAAGAAAGCCAGAGATGGCACACGTAATGAACAAACTTGTATGTCTGGTAAGGGTTTAGTATTTGGACTTATATAAAGAACATTTATGTAAATCAGCAACAAAGTTTCAAATTATCAGTTTGATTAAGTTAAAATCTGTAAATGTGCTAAATGGTAATTACTAGAGGGTGAGGAGCAACTGATGGAGATATGGGAAGATGATAGTGAAAGGGTACAAAGCCTCAATGAAGTAACAGGTTTTTATTGGAAATGTACTGCACAACATCATTAAACATTAACATATGTTTCAAAAACCCATAGGGTAAATTTCAGTTGTTACCAAAAGATTAACATTTGAATAGAGATTAGTGAACTGGATTATTTCATATTTTACTGAAAATTGTAATATTCTTCCATAAATATATACAACTGTAATTCAATTTCAACTCAAAATAGAAAAAAAATTGGGGGTGCCTGTGGGAGAATGTTTTGTTTGGGTTCCACCAGGCCCCACGTGGTCCCACAGCCGCTCAGACCCGGAGGCTTAAATCAATTACAAACTGAATGGCCTATATGGCTCAGGCTTCCCATTAGCTAGCTCTTACATCTTAAATCAACCCATTTCTATAAATCTGTACTTTGCCACGCAGCTCGTGGCTTACCGGTACCTTTACATCTTTTTCTCCTGGTGGCAGCTAGCAGCATCTGCCCGCTCTCTTTTCTTTTTCTTCTCTCTCTAGTTAGAATGTCCCGCCTAACCTTATTTTGCCTCACCATTTGTCACACAGCTTTATTTGTCAACCAATCAGAGCAACACATTTTCACAGCATACAGAACATCACCCATCAGGTGTCCAGTTATAGTTGAGTGGTAGAGTATATGCTTAGTATTCATAAGCCCTGGGTTGAATCTCCAGTACCAAATAAAAATAAATTTGGGACAAATAAAAGGGACAAAGAGTGAATAGTCATTTGTCCAAAGAAAAACTCATTATCAAAACCACAACAAAGGGCTAAGGCTGTGGCATAGTGGTAGAGTGCTTACCTTGCATACCCAAGGCCCTGGATTCGATCTCAATTCCATCCCTACCCCCTCATCTCTCCTTAGACTGCTTTTAACTAATAAAAAGGTAAACNACAGATATTAACAGTAACATTGGAGGCAGGTCCTCACCCACTGCCAGTAGAAATGTAAAATAACAAAAGTATTTTAGCATAAAGGTATTTTAACATGAGAAAAAATGCTCAACATCTTCAGCCATCAAGGAAATGCAAAAATCCAACTACAATGAGATTACACCTCACTCCAGGGAGAAGGGCTATCCAAATAAATAACCAATATTTGTGAGTATACAAGGGAAAACAGAACCCTTATACACCGCTGATATGAACGTAAATTAGTGCAGTCACTGTGGCTATCCCTCAAACAATTAAAACGGGGCTTCTGGGGCTTAAAAGACTGCAAGGGCTCAGCGGNTAAGAGCNCTGACTGCCCTTCCAGAGGACCCAGGTTCAAGTCCCAGCACCCACATGGCAGCTCCTGTCTNTAACTCCATTTCCAGAGGCTCCAACACAGTCACACAGACATGCAGGCAAAACACCAGTGCACATGAAATAAAAATAAATTAATTAAAAAAAAAAAGAGACTGCACAGCAGTTTAGAGAACTGGTTGCATCTTCCACAGGATCCAGATTCAACTCCCAATACCCATATCACATCTCCCTACAGTCTGCAACTCCATTTCCAGGAGATCCAGTGCCCTCTTCTGACNTCTGCAGGTACCAGAAACACAAGTGGTACACAGATATACACGCAGGCTTAGTTAGGGTTTCTATTGTTATGAAGAAACATCATGACCACAGCAACTCTTACAAAGGAGAACATTTAATTGGGGCTGGCTTATAGAGTCAGAGGTTTAGTCCATTATCATCATGGTGGGAAGTATGGCAGCACACAGACAGACATGGTGCTGAAGCAGGAGCTCAGAGTTCTACATCTGGATTGGCGTNCAGTAGGAAGACAGAGAGATACTGGGCCTGGCTTGATCATTTGAGCCCCAGTGACATACTTACTCCAACAAGGACACACCTATAAGAGTGCCACTCCCTAATGACCAAACATTCAAATATATTGAGTCTATGGGCACCATTCCTATTCAAACCACCACACAGGCAAAATACTCCTATTCCTAAAATAAAAACACTTTTTTAGATGAAACTTCCACCTGCCTCTGGTATCTAGGGGCTGGGCCTAGTGGTTTAAGTTTTGAAACTTCAGTTTCGTCCTGTCAGGAGAGGTGAACAAAGTACAGCTGGCTCTCCATATCCATGGGTTCCACACTGGCACACTCAAACCAACTGTGAAAGGGCAAGAGAGTACAGAGGTTCCTCCATCTTGAGGCCATTTCAAGTTTAATTAGAGTTTGATCTTCTTAATGGAGAATCTTGTGGAAAATTACCCAACTCTCTTCTAGAAGCTGAGGCCAAGATGCCCCAGCTAACTTAGCTTCTGTCTGCCTGTTTCTTCAAACCTCTCCCTACAGCTGTGGAGCAAGATACCAGGATGTGTTTTTTGCCTTTAAAAGCCTCTTGCTCTAAATGTTCAGGGCTACAGTGGGTTCCCAAATACCTGAATGTAGTCACATTTGGGTGGAATAAAGACTTCGAATTGGCTATAAACTGTGAGTGGTCATCTCTAATGGACTCTCCATAATATTTTGGAGGCACAAGTAAGATTCCCAGAGCCTGGACCCTGACACTTCTGGGCCTTGGTACCCCCAGGAGCAGGGAAGTGTGCACCAGCTGGAGAGCACTCTCAGGGGGTGTGCACTTTGAGATGTTCCAGGACCCCAGAAAAATCCTCTCTGGTTGATTGCTGGTGAGCACTCTGGGGGTACCTTAACACCATCACCCAAAAGAAAACAAAGGTAAGTCTAAAGTCATCTTATCTGAACACCTCCAGAGGTAAGTTTGGTCTCTAAAAGGCACCAACTGGTTAGGACACAAGAGGGGAGGTCAGACACAACCATAGATCCTGTTGTATGGGATCTGTGTGAGATATCAATGGAATCCCCCGCTTTGTTTGGGTGTATGAATGTGTGGTGGCCACCCCTGTTGTCTTTGCTATGTGTCTGTGTGACTAGGTCTCCTGGTGTCTGTGTTTCTATCAGTTCTGTTGGTTAGAGAAACAGATCTAAAATGGGAGAAATAAGCACTCACATCCTCTCTCTCTCTCTCTCTCTCTCTCTCTCTGTGTGTGTGTGTGTGTGTGTGTGTGTGTGTGTATGTGTGTGTTGTAAAATTTCCTCCCCATTCATGGTTTATGTCTCTTTCTCTACTTATATAATTGGAAGGCTCCCAAACCCTCTATTTTCTTAGAAGCTTTAGGCCCTTTCAGCCTGTTAGAAGTTGTTTTAAGTTAAGAGGGCACTGGATGCCTTTTTTGACCAATCATTACTGGGGGAATTAAAAGAGGCTAAAAGCAGCAGTCATAAAAGCTGCCAATGTATCCAAGGTAGGTCAGGTTACTACTTAAGTACATGATGAATCGCCCACTAGGTTTCTGGATCAGCTCTGTGGGACATGTCAGGTATTAACTCCCATAGACCCAGATGCCCCCTAAATCAACAAGCCACTAGTATTGCCTTTATCATGCAGTCACCCCCCAGACACAAGGAGAAAGCTCCAGAAATTACAGGGATTTGAAGGGATGAATATATCAGCTTTGGGAAACTGCTCAGAAAGCTTACAACAGCTAAGATCCAGCCAAAGAAAGGCAGAGAAACACTGTGAGGTGGTTGTTCCCCTGGGGAAATAGATAAGAGAGGAAATAGGGGAAACAGACCAGGAGAAGGGGTTCAGGGACTCGACAGTATCATTTGGTAGGGCCCTGAGAACAGATCTGTTGGAATTTAGACAAAAATATCCACAAAGAACCCTGCTCCAGTGTGTAATTGGCCTCCTCATAGCTTCAATCACTGAGAAAGAATGTGGACAGCTAACACAGAAGGCCTTTTAGAGGCCCTCCAAGCCCTTTGGTAGAGTCTCAGCCAAGGTGGCTCAGCTTTGTTCCCTTGGGTCACAAGCCTAGGCTACAACCTAGAAGAAGGAAAGCAGATGCTTTCCCACAAACATGTTTCAGTCATCCTGCAACCCACCCAACCTCCATCGAAAATACAAGTACAGNNATTCCTGGAGGCAGTTAGATGCTGCCAGCTATGGATGGTGGGATTTGCTAAGATGCCAGCACTGGGGGTGCACAGTCTTTGGAATGGACTGAGACTGAGCAGACGGCCTTCAAGGCCTTGAAAAATGCCCTGATGTCTACACCAGTCCTGGCGCTCACAGACATCACTAAGTTATTCCACTTGTACATGGATGAGACCAGAGGCATTGCCTAGGGGGGTCGTCATGCAAACCCTGAGACCCTGGAAAAGACCAGTGGCAATATCTGCTCAAGAGACTTAACCTGATCACAGCTGTGTGGCCAGCATGTATAAGGACCACAGCTGCCACTGCACTGCTGGTACAAAAAGCTTAACAGACAGATTAACTTTAGGGCATGAACTGTTCCTGACAGCCTTTCACTCTGTTGAGGTCTTCTTGAGGGGAGCACCTGAGAGATGGATATCTAACTCCTGGGTGACCCAGTACCAAGCCCTTCTTCTGGATCAACCATGCATTTGGTTCCAAAAGACATCAGCCCTCTCAACCCTGCCAGATGATGACTTCAAGGGTCCTTTACATGACTGTCTTGAGGTGACTGGCCTGATCCAATCTATCAGGCCTGATCTGAATGACATCCCACTGGTGACACCAGATGAGGTATTATTCAGTGCCGTTTCATCCAAGATGGGATCAGGCATGTAGGGGTAGCAGTGGTGACCCACGATAAGAGCACAATCTTTAAGCAGGGTAACTTCAGCTCTAGGAGCTGAGCTTTTCACTTTGATTAAAACACTCCACTGGGGGAAAGACAAGGCTATGACACTGATAGCTGATATGACTCTACCATGGCCCATGTCCATGGAGCTCTACACAGGGAAAGAGGACTGCTAACCTTAGCAGGAAAAGAAGTAAAATACAAAGAAGAGATCAGCCCTTTTGGAAGCTATTTGGTTACCCATGAGGGTGGCCATCATCCATTGCAAATGACACCAAAAAGGGGAGTTCCCAGAAGCCAGAACAAAAGAGAGGCCGACCTGGCAACCCAGGAAGTGGTCCTAGAACCAGTGGGTTCCTCTCCAAGTCTTGGTAACCCTACCAGAGCCCAGTTTACTGGACTGCCTGGAATGCACCCCCGGGCAAGCCTGACAGAGAAACAAGACTGGCCACACAGGATAAACAAGAATAGTGGATGCTGCCAGATGCAGACCCATCCTTCCTACAAGTCTGGGAAGGTGACTGGTCACCAAGCCACTTACTTAGGAGCCACAGACACTGCTGAACTCCTCAGACTCAGGTATTATGTTACAAATTTGGAAGCCTGATATGAGACACCACTTTTAGATGTACCAACTGTGGTCAGGTAAACCCAAAGAGGGAAGGAATAGTCCACAAGAGATCTGGGCTTGAGGAAATGGACCTAAGGAGCATTGGGAATTGGGTTTACTGAAATCTGGCCTAGTGTTTTTGGCTATAAATATTTTCTGGTATTTGTAGATACCTTCTCAGGATGGTATAGGCCTACCCCATCGGAAAAGAGACTGCTCCAATAGTTACTAAGGAACTTCTTCAGGAAATAATTCCTACGCTTGGACTGCCCCTAGCTTTGGGGTCTGGCAATGGCCCAGCCTTCATGGCCAAAATGTCTCAAGATCTGATAAACGTAGTATTAATTGGAAATTACACTGTGCATATAGGCCATAGAGCTCAGGTCAGACAGGAAGGATGAACAGAACTCTTAAGGAGACTGAGCAAACTGGTCCCAGAAACTAGTGAAAAATTGGGTCAACCTGCTCCCTTTGCCCTTCTCAGGACCCAATGTACTTCTTACTAGGAGGGGGCTTACTCTTTGGAAATTGATTGGGAGACCGCCTCCCATCCTCCCCAATCTCTGAGATATTTCCCAGGTAGAATTGTCTAATCACTACCTTCTCAAGTCCTTGCAGGCTTTTTGGGAAGCTTGCCAGGCCACTGACTGGACTATGAAAGAAAGGAATCTTGCTACCTCCCACCTCTGAACACCCTCCTGCCTGGACTCTGGAACCTGTCTGGAAGCAACTCTACCTAGTCATCTTCACTACCCCAACTAATGTCAAAGCAGCTGGTGTCTTCCCTTAAAAAAAAGGCCACTGAGGATGATGATAGATGGACTATTACTTGGACCTCGGACCCCTTAAAGATAAGACTGACCAGAGTTTACTAACCTGTGGTACACACTCCCCATCAGCCCCAAACCTGGACATGGGAATTCAAAAAAGCAATGACGGGAAAGTACCTTCCAGACGGACCTCTGTTCTCTTTTGCCCCCTTCCAAGGTAGAACAATATAGGTCTCAGTAAATTAGACTGTGGAAAAGAATGGCTAGAAAAGGGCCTTTAGGGATTACAATTTTATGAATGCCTTGCCAATGGTAAGTCATCCTGCCAAAGACAAGGTACCTGCATCATGTCCTCAAATTACTGGCCTGCTTGGACTAACAGTTTGACTAAAATGTGTCACCTCAACTCACTGGAAAGACATACACCCAACTCCCAGGTATTTGCTCATAATGGAGAAGAGGGGAGAGTTCATATAGGCCTTGAGTCAATCAATGCTAACAAAGGTCAAATGGGCCTCAGTTTTGGTCCTGGTCCTAGTAGGGGCAGGAATAGCTGGTACAACTGCGATAGGCACCTCCGCCTTGATTGTTAGGAACCAAAACTTTAGGGAACTTGGTTCCCAAACATACTTAAGACTTAGGCAATTTGGAGAATTCTATTTCCAGGATGGAGACAGAATTTGGAGAGCCAAGTTGACTCCCTCACAGATAGTCCTATAGAACTGGAGGAGGTTAGACCTTTTCTGAAACAGGGAGGACTTTGCATGGCCTTAGAAGAAACCTGCTGTTTCTATGCCAACCGATCAGTAGTAATTAGGGAAAACCTTGCCATGGTCAGAGAAAACCTCCAAGTGAAGAAAGGACACAGATCAGATACTTGGCATCAGTCTCTGTTTACCTGAGCCCCATGGCTGACCACCTTGCTGTCAGTGTTAGCCAGACTATTATTATTCTGACCAGGCTAATGGTGGAACCCTGAATTCTCAACTGCATGGCCAACTACATCAAACAGAGGATAAACTCTCAGTTAAGCTACTGGTTCTTAGGACCAACTATGTTCCTCTAGAACAGGAAAAATCAATGATTTGACTCATGCTCATANAACCAGTGAGGAANGTGACAGGGCAAGAGAGTAGAGAGGCTTCTCCATCTTGTATTCTTGCTGAGGCTGTTTCAAATTTGACTGGAATTTGATTTTCTTGATGGAGAATTCTGTGTAAAATTACCCAATCTATTCTAGGACCCGAGGCCAAGATGTCCCAGCTAACTTACTTGTTTTAAACTGCCTGCTTGTGCAAATCTTCCCTCCCAGCTAACCACTTAGCTTCTGTTAAACTACCTGCTTATGCAAACCTACAGCTACAAAGTGAAGATACCAAGATGTGGTTTTGCCTTTAAAAGCCCCTTGCTCTAAAAGCTTGGAGCTACACTTGGGTCTCCATTGAATACTTGAGTGTAGTCCTAGCCGGCTGGAATGAAGGCTTTCAGTTGGCTATAAATTGGATATCTGGGTGGCCATCTCTGGTGGGCTCCCCATAACACCACAAATGGAAAACACTCCAAAACTAAAAACTGTAACTGAAGATCTTCCCAGCACTTGAGAAAATGCAACAGGAAGATCTTGAGTTGCAGCAAGCCTGGGCTACCAAGTGAGATATATATACATATACATATATAGAGAGCTATAGCTATAGCTATAGCTATAGCTTTGGAGAGGGAGGGGGAGGGAGAGGAAGAGGAAGAGGAAGAGGGGGAGGGAGGGAGGGAGAGGGAGAGAGAGAGAGAGAATGAGAATGAGCACCAGGTGTGGTGCTGTACTCATAGGGAGGCAGAGACAGGTAAATCTCTGAATACAAGGCCAGTCTGGTCTATGAGTTCTAGGTCAGCCAGTATACAAAGTGAGATCCTACCTAAAAACAAAACAAAACACGCTGGTGTGAAGACACACACATACACACACACACACACAACCACAAAGGAAAAATCAAAACAAAACACTTTCCATATGATCCAGCCATACCACCCCAAATCCCACCCCACCCCAAATCAAAGTTAGCTTCTTATAGAGAGATCTGCACTCATGTCTGTTGCTGCACTGCTCATGATAACCAGATTAAGTGCCCATCAAGGGATAAATGGATAAAGAAAATCTGGTAAATATACACAATGGAGTCTTATTCCATCATTAAAAAGTGTTATTTGAAGGAAAAGAGGATAGAATTAGGATCATCACATTAACTGAAATCAAAGCATCACATGCTTTCTTCTGACTGTGAATCCAGGGAAGAAAATAAGGACATAAAAGTAAAAGGGGCATGTTTTGGTCAGGGTTCTATTGCTGTGAAGAGACACCATGACCATGGCAACTATTATAAAAGAAAGCATTTAATTGAGGTGGCTCATTTACAGTTTCAGAGGTTTAGCCCATTGTCTTCATGGAAGCACGCAGGCAGACATGGTGCTGGAGAAGGAGCTGAGAGTTCTACATCTGGATCCACAGGCAGCAGGAAGAGAGCTACTGGGCCTGGCTTGGGTTTTTGAAAACCTCAAAGCCCATCTCCAGTGACACACTTCCTCCAGCAAGGCCACTCCTAATCCTTTCAAACAGTTCCACTCCCTGGTGATCAAGCTTTCAAATATATGAGCTTACGAGGGTTGTTCTCATTCAAACCAGAGGAGACTATTAGGATTGTGAAGAAAAAAAGGAAGAGTGACAGAGGGGATGAATAAGATCCAAGTATACCATCTGTATATACAGAAATGTCAAAATGAAGCCCTTACCCTGTACAAACAAATTTGTGGTGGATCTGGAAGTAGTTAGTGGAAAGAGTGGAGATGAATAGATAAAAATATATTGTATGCATGCATACAATTCTCAAATATACTGTATTTAAAATTTTACAAGTATTTTGACAGATATAGGAGGATGCATAGGAATGGGGATATGGAGCCTGAATCTTACATCCTCTGTAACCAGGCAAGGCTTCCAGTGGTGGAACTGAGACACCAATCCAGCCACAAAACCTTTGACCCACAACCTGTCCTGCCTGCAAGATGTGCTGGGGCAATGATGGCGCAGAATTTGTGGGAGTGGCCAACCAATGGCTGGTCTAACTAGAGGCCCATTCCATGAGAGGGAGTCTATGTCTAACACTGCCTGAATGGCCAGGAACTAGAGGCTGGATAGTGCAGAGTCCTAGGATAAAACCAAACATGACTGGCAAAAAAAAAAAAAAAAGAAAGAAGAAAAAAAAAGGAGAAAAGTCAATGAAATGTTTCCTAATGATACTCTGGTATACTCATAGATAGGTGCCTGGCCCAATCATCATCAGAGAGGCTTCATTCAACAACTGATGGAAGCAGATGTAGAGACCCATAGCCAAGCATTAGGCACAGCTCAGGGAAATCCTTCAGAAGAGGGGGAGGAAAGATGGTAGGAACCAGAGGGTTCAGGGACACCAAGAGAACATGTCCCACAGAATCAACTAAGCAGGGCTCACAGGGGCTCACAGAGACTGAAGTGGCCATCATGGAGCCTGCATGGGTCTGCACTAGGTCCACATACGTTATGATTGTGTAGCTAGGTGTTCTTATAGGACTACTAACAGTAGGAGTGGGAGGGGGGACAATCTCTGACTCTTGTTTGCTCTTGGGATGCTTTTTTTCTTCTACTGAATTACCTTGTCCAGCCTCGATATGAGGGTTTGTACCTAGTCTTATTGTATCTTGTTATGCTGTGTTCAGTTGATATCCCCAGGAGGCCTGCTCTTTTCTCAATGNAAACTGAAGAGGAGTGGTTCTGGAGCAGAGGGGAGGTAGGGGGAGTGACTGGAAGGACAGGAGGGAGAGGGTGGGAAAACTGCACTCAGAATGTATTGCACGAAAGAAGGATAAATTTTAAAAACTTTTTTAAATATTAAAAAATGTACTAAGTCAAAAGAAAGCATTAGAAACATTAGGCATAAAAATAGTAATGATGAGAAACTCAATAATGTTCAAAGCAATGATCTCCCTACCACGCCCCATACTGGGGACTGAAGCCAGAGCCTTGCACACTTTACCACTAAGCTATACCCCAGCACCCCGTCCCCAACACACACACAAATAACTTCATAGTAGAATGGGGAAAACAAAGCCAAGATCTTATTTTAAAATTTTAACAAAAAGTCAGGAAAATTTAGTATCATCAGGAATACTGGTAATTCAAAAGATTAAAAGCTATTACATAACAATTTATATCAATGAACTATGTAAAGGAAAGAGACATTCCTAGAAAAACTTACCAAAACTTAGAATACAGAGTCTAATACTTCTCTGTGGCTGCATTCCTGCTGAGCTCCTGGCCTGCCTCCAGAGTGTAGCACCTAGCCCTAATCCATCCTTTGTTTAACCACACCTTTTGTTTCTCTTATCGCCCTATGTTAATCTTGTTTGAGAGTCTCCCAAGGATCAAAGGCCTATGCAAAACTTCATTTAGGAAACCCAAAAAACCGTGGTACCTGAGAATTGAGGAATTTGCACTTGACATTTTATCTTTGGGAGTTCCTTTCAAATAGCTTTGAAGGTACAGAAATTAACTGGCTAAACTGTAAATAGAGAGAAAATAAAAATGCCTAGGGCAAAGGGAAAATGCTTTAGTCCTTCAAGGCTGGACCCCCCTGCAGCCATGAAAGGCTGGATTCATTCTTAAGATGCCTCCTAGTCTTCATTACACAGATCCACGTGAACCCACATACCCGTGCCACAATACTTCTCTATTTTAAAAACGCAATTATAGCCGGGCGGTGGTGGCGCACGCCTTTAATCCCAGCACCGGGGAGGCAGAGGCAGGCGGATCTCTGTGAGTTCAAGGCCAGCCTGGGCTACTGAGTGAGTTCCAGGAAAGGCACAAAGCTACACAGAGAAACTCTGTCTCGAAAAACCAA
>LZPO01034974.1:158446-186645 GCA_001675575.1 Neotoma lepida
GAGCGAGCCGGATCGGGGAGCGCAGGCGTCAGGGGATTCCGGAAAGTTCCAAAGACAGTCGTGATCCTCTTTGGATTGCAATTCCCCCCGGGGGAAACCGCTTCCGACGCTCCCGCCAGATATGCTAGGGCGCGTTACTGAGAAAATTCGGGCAGGAGATCATGGTGAGCCGGGCTGTTGTTTAGAAAGGCGTCATGGGCCAGCTGGGGCTGGAGCGGACCGGAAGCCCAAGCGAGCGCAGAGGCGGAGATGGCATTCCGGGCTGGAGCCCAGGGAAGGCGGAGAGGAGGACTGCCCTGAGCGGGCCCAATCTGACTAGGACCCAGCTCATGCGTGTAGATAGCCCAGGAGGGAAGCCTGAGCCCAGTTTATAAAGGGCTTTTATTCTGCAGCTCGCTGGGAACTAGTAAAGACTGGTGAACGGAGCTTGGAAGTTGCCAGGTCTCTTTGAAGGTGTTGGTGGAGAAATCAGGCACTGGTGTGGATAAGAAAGGGGCGCGAATTTATTGGACATTTCTAAGTGTTTTCTATGTTACACTATTTATTAAGCACATTTTATATTCAAGGTTCCTCCTGACAGGTGGGGAANAAGTCGCTGCCAAGTGCTGGCACGTTTGTGAGGCAGGTACTGTAGGTTTCTGCCCAGGGTGGTAAGAAAGGAAGCCTGTGGCCCTAGTCTAGTGTGTTCTGAGGAGAAGGTGGGGAAGAGGACAGATGNTGGAGTTGAAGCCCAGAGGGAGTTCAATGACAGTGAGGCTGGCTAGTCTCCCATCTTGGGACTTTCCCAAGTGTTGCTGAAGTCCTAAGCAGAAAGGGTGGTGACTGTAGGGAAACCCATACCCCTAGGGGCAGCCCACCCCCAGGTCCCATCTTGGCCAGCAAGCAGCATAGGCCTCATACTCCAAATCTTGTTTCTTGCTCATCTTCTCTCTCTCTTCTGAGAGTGTGCNACACTCAGATGTCTACAACATAGGGACTGTGAGGGTGGGTGGAGTGATCTGAAGGCCCAAGCACACCTGGAAGGGCCAGTCAGCCAGCCGTGGTGCCTTAGGCCTGTAATCTCAATACTATCTTGGATGAAGCAGGAGGATTGCCTTGCATTGGAAGGCAGCTAAGAAAGTCTGCCTCAAAAAATAAGTAAGTGGAAGGAGTGGATTAGCTGAGAGGCACCAAATATGCCTAAAATCTCATNAATTTTAAATCCACACCATGTACCTTAGTGGCTGCCAACTTGTGGTCGTTCACATACTGGCCACAAAGTTAAGCAAGATAAGAGTCCGAGACTTGAAATGGCACCTAAGGGCCTATGGGAATGAGGATCTGAACAAAAAAATCTAGTAAACTTCCAAGCTCCCAGCATATAAGAAAGTAACATGAATTTGAACATGAGTTTCTGCTGCTTTAATCACCCTCCCTAAACTCGGCNGAAGCAGTAGGAACAGTCTTTTCTGGGCACTCAACCATGTGCTTAGCACACTTCTAAGAGCTTCACTTGTGTTAACTCATTTTGTAGAAGAAGAGATGTGTTCAAAGAAGTAACTTGTGCTTGGCTTCAGCTGTTTGGGAGACTGAGGCTGGAGGATTGCAAATTTTTTTTAAAGATTTATTTATTATNTATACAGAGGAGGGCGCCNGATCTCATTACAGATGGTTGTGAGCCACCATGTGGTTGCTGGGAATTGAACTCAGGACCTCTGGAAGAACAGTCAGTGCTCTTAACCTCTGAGCCACCTCTCCAGCCCGAGGACTGCAAATTTAAAGCCAGCCAAGACAACTTAGTGAGCCTGTGTGCCCCCACCCTGCCCCGTCACCTACACCCCAGACTTGAGAGTAGAGTTGGGAATATAATCAATAGGAGTGCTTGTGTAGTACGGACCAGACTCCAGGGTCAGTCCCCAGTATACCATAAAAGGTGGCAGTAAGTAACTTGCTCTNGGACCCCTTGCCAACAGGAGAAAAGCAAGAACTCAAACTGTACAGTTTTCTGTTTTCATAGCCTAAGAAAATACAACTGCTAGCATCTCCAGCCTCCTCTCCCTTTTTACATTTTTTGTGTCTATGTGGACACACATGGAAGTCAGAAGACAAAGGAGTCGGTTTTCGCCTTCTACTGTGTGGGTCATGGGGCTTGAGCTCNGGTCATCAAGCTTGGTGGCACATGCCACCACTTTACCTCNTGAGCCATCTTGCCCCCCACCCTGTTTTATGAACAGGCTTTCAATATGTATGTAGCCCACCCTGGCCTTGAACCTCTGATCCTCCTGCCTCAGCCTCATGAATGCTGTAATGACAATGTGCATTACCATGCCCAGGTTACCTTCANCACTTTATGAGTGTACTTCCATGTCAAGTGTCAGAGCTCACTGATGATGGTAAGGAAAGAAGTAGGAGTTCAAATTTAGTTACAGCCTCAGGTGAGTTGTTGTTCCCAGGATGGGATTGGAGAGTAGGGTGCATCCTTGGCTAGGCCTACAGGTTCTACAGGAAGCACAGTCCTGACTAGAAGGCATCCACTGTATACCACGCAGANTGTGGAAGATGATAGCCGCAGAGACATTAAATGACTTGGTCCAGTCACCACAGCTGGTCACTGGCAGAAGTGTCAGGAACGAGCAGACAACAAGAGAATTATCCATTCTCCCAGTCAACAAACATCCTTTGAGTCCAACTATGCCTGGCACTGTCTCTGCAGTTAGNTTTAAGTGTAACTGATGGGCTGTTTTCAGTTTTAAACTGCATGGAGCAGGGGGCAGGAGAGACTATATAGTTTTTTATGTGCTCACATATAAAAGCACAGGGCACAGGAGGCAGAAAGCTAACAGAATACAGGAGGTTACCGGGAGAAAGTGATTTCCTAGTTGCAAGAGATCACAAAAGAAAAATCATCTAGGAAATCAAGTCCACAAGTAAGATGGACATGGAGTCTCATTCAAGTTTGAGTTTCATCAGTCTCTTTATTGAAGAAACACTAGGGTGTTGTTTGTTTTGATAAGAGAAAATAGATCAGTGTGGCAGGATGCCTCAGTGAGTAAAGCAAAAAGCCTCAAAAAGCCTGATGACCTGAGTGAGCTCAATTCCCACAACCCTCGTAAAAGTGGAAGGAAAGAACCAACCACAAAAAGTTGTCCTCTGACCTCCCCTTGCACGTTTTACACACACACACACACACACACACACACACAACACGTGCACAGAGAGAGTAATAAATTTTTAAAAAGATAGTGCATCAGCCCCACTTTTTATCATACATAAATGTAAATTTTAAATAGATTAAATATATAAATGTGAAAAGCTGTTCTTGGAATTTTAAAGAGGAATACAGGAGGGCATATTTATTTCATTTGTTGTTTTGATTTGTTGAAACAAGATCTCACCATATGGCCCAGGATGGTCTTGAACTGAAATTCTCTTCCCCCCAAGTGCTAGGATTATAAGTCTATGCTATCAGCCTGGGAGAGGACATTTTTATTGCCTCAGCCTGTGGGCAAATTCTCTAAATTAAAAATAAGAGTAAAATAGGAAGGACAATGATAAANTTGACTACATTGGATTTTAAAACTTTATGAAAAATATTTAAAACTGGAAAAAGCAAGCTATAGACTCATATTTTCAATGCATACCAAGGTCTTCAAAGATCTAAGATAGCTTGGATAGCTAAGAACTTCTATTCTCCNCAACCCAGTCAATTAAAATGTTCTGTGAGGAAAGTATCCCAAGATCAATAACTGTGTGCGCAAATGTGTGCTTATGCAGAGACCATAGGTTGACATCTGGTGTCTTCCTCCATGGCTCCACACCCCCTCCCTTTTTNAAATAAAAGATAGTCTCTTAGTGAAATTGGAGGAGGTCACTGTTTTGGCTAGACTGGTTAACCAATGAGTCCCTGGGATCCTGAGATTGGACTTCTATGTGGGTGCTGGGGATTCGAACTCAGGTCCTCAAGTTTGTGTATCAAGTACTTTACACAGAACAATTTCCCAATATGTCTGTGTTGATATTTCTTAGAGATGTGCCTGTAATCTATCAAAGCTGATTCGGAGGTAAAAATTAGTGTAAGTCCAACATTCAAGTCCCACTTCAGACAAAACAGTGATAAAAACAGAAATCCTGGGGGTAGAATCCAGGGCCTCCAGGCTCTCCTGAAATCAGCTCCAGCTGCTGTCTGGTGCCACAGTGCCTGGCAAATCCCCAGAGCCAGATGCAGGGCTGTCCCCTGGTACTGCTTTTGTTCTCTTTCCCTGACAGGAAGGCCACACCTATTTCCCCTGGCATCCTTCTGAACAGATGGGCACTTAAGTGGCAGGGCTCTGGGATATACAACAAGGTCACAGAGGATCGGAAGCTTTGCCTCAACATCTCAAGCTATCTGTGCCCAGAGGCCATTCTCCACAACTCAGTCAATCACAGCGTTCTGTGAGAAGAGTATCCCAAGGTGATAAATACCAAGCTGGAATAACAGTGCAAGCTCTAGTCCCACTTCGGGGAGAGGGGTGGCCATAAGCCCCATCAGAATAGTAAAGGTTCTGAGAAGGCCTGTGGGAAATAGTTACTTCATTTAAAGCAGTCATTCCTCCTAAACTTACTTGATCACAAATTTTTTCTGGTTGAACACATGGTGATTAAATCCCTGTTGCTCACTCAGCCTGTTTTCTCACCAGGAAAGGCGTCAGGGAAGGCCACCAGGTTTGTCACAGGTGTGGAAGCTCTCTAATCCTCACTATTCTGTGTCAAGGTGCCACGGTGTATACTCAGCACCAAGTGCTCAGAATCTGGATTTTGTTTTTTAATCTTAAAGACTGCTTCATACATTATATTTACATTTTTTTCTACATTTATTTTACGTATGTGTGTACTGGGGTGGGGGGTGTTGTGCCACAGCACAAGTGTGGAAATCAGAAGACAGCTTGAAGGAATTGGTTCTCCCCTCCCACCAGGTGTGTCTCAGGGATTGAACTCAAGTCATTAGGCTTGGAAGCAAGCACCTTTGTCTGCTCAGCTAACCCAACGGGCCCCGGAATCTATTTGTGAACAGGATCCCCACGAGACTGAAGAAAGGTATCTGGAGGAGCATGACTGTGTATCTTCTGTTCCTCTTCCACTAAGATGGCCATTGGGTCATTGCCCAAGCTGGGAGGGGAGCAAAGCTCCAGGCCCTTTAACCAGATATAATTGATGTATTTTGAACTGCACATCTATATTTGGAGAATTCCCCATATGATAAGTCCCTTCTTCCCAAGGGGCTTATGAGGGAAACCAAGGCAAACTGCCAGCCACTAATGGGAACTAGCTTCTGCTCAGACTTCGGAAAGGACTGTGGGGAGAGGACTGGGAAGCTGGCTCAGTGGTTAAAGTGCTTGCCAGGCAAGTGGAAGCACCCCCAAACACACAAATACTCTATGTGTGTGGCAGCCTACCTGTAATTCCAGCCTGGGAAGGTGGAGACAGGATTCCCAGAGCGAGCTGGTTGGGGATACTAACCNTATCAGTGAGCTCTGGGTGTGACTGAGAGACCCTGCTTCAGTGAGTAAGTTGGAAGAATGAGCAAGAATGATTACCAACATCAGCTTCAGACCTCGACATCCACATGCATGTACAAATACATTATGTGTACACCAGAGTGTGCCCACAAATGTGCAACAGTCACACACACACACACACACACACACACACAAATGTAGAGAAAAAAGACCAAGAAAAAATTTTTTGAGACAGATGATGCAGTTCAGGTTGGCTTTGGATTTGTTATATAGCTGAAGACAACCCTTAATTTGGTCCTCCTGCCTTCATTTTGCAAGGGATCCAGGCCAGTGATACCACACCCAGCTGAAACTGAGGAATTCTTCCAACTCCACCCTACCCATGCTTTCTTAGAAGTCTCTTGCTCAGAGATACTGACACACTCCTGCCAGAGGTGCTCACTTCGGGTATCAACCAGAGCCTCCCTGAAGCCATGAACAGCTTCCCCTACAAGATCACCAGGGTCAAACATAGTCACTCTTAGTAGTTCTTCCCCCAACCCCTTAGAAGGAAAGGTGAGCCAGAACCTAGGGAGAAGACATTTTATTGAGATTTTGCTACATAAATACCTACAGAAAGCTGAGGAAAGGGCTTGCTGAAGGAGCAGCTACTGTCTTCCTTGGCAAGTCACTAAGGAACCCATGGGAAACAGGTGGGAGGGAGACAGTGCCCCCACACTAGCTTGGTAGTAGGATGGAGGAGGGGCAAGGAGGGGAAGGATAGGGAAGAGATGTGTGAGCAAATGTCACAGGGAGGGATAGATGAGATCAATGGGGTCACAATGCTGAGGAGTCACTGGGTCAGAGCCTGTATCACATCCTTCACCAGCATGGTGCCAATCACCATCTTCTCACTGTTGACAGTCAGCTGGGCAGGTCCAGCTGGCCGGGCATCCAGAGTCAGCAGGACCAAGCTCCCACTAGTCAGTGTCCTCCCTGCAAACCTGAGGTGGGAGCAGAGGAAGGAGTGGGAGCAGAACTGCCGAGGGAGACTGTTTGTAAGGGGCTCAGCCCTGGGGCTTGGGGCCCTCCTTCAAGCCAGGCCCCAGCAGAGCCCATCTCTGCCCCTCCACTAGTACCTGTACTCATCAGATGTCCCACAGGGAACACGACCCAGGTTGGCAGTGGCAGTCACTTTCTGCACCACCATGTGGTCACTCCGACAGGTGTCTGGCAGTGTAAGCTTCTCTGTGATCTCATTCATGCCTGTCAGCTTTCCTGGGGATGGAGGCCATGATGAGGGCAGAGGCTGTGATGGACACAGGCTAGCACCTGCACCAGCTAGCTGAATATTCTCAAGTTCTCCCAGGCTCTGCAGGTCAGGATCACCCTCATCAGCCTTCTTTGGCCTCTCTCCTTCCTATGAAGCTTCCCTATTNTTCTCTCATTTCAGGAAACTGACACACTTCTCCGGTTTCTCTCACACCCTCCATTCTTGGCCAGTAACACCACCATGCCACTGTACATCACTGATGATGCTCAAGTCTACCCATTTCTGAGAACTCCTTTCTGAAAGGGAGAGCGTTCCTCATGTTAGTGCCTTGCTCTCTCCCTATTCACAGCCAAGGTCCTCCAAAAAGGAGTCCAAAATCTCTCTCAAGCCACTGCAAATGTCCTATCCCTCTTTAGTAACCTGCTCTCCCTGAGGTTGGCATGGACTCTGGCATGCCAAATCCGGAAGTGTTTGGTCATTGCAGTCTGCAGGCACCCCATAGCACCCTTTGCCTTGTCATCTCTCTCTGCTCCCTCCCTTCCCCTTTCTCCTGAAGAAGGCAGGTTTTCCTTAAGATTCTGCCCTTGCTTCTCAACCCCTCACCCATGCCACCACTGCCTCTCTCTGTCAGGGTGATGTCACCCACACTCTCAGCTTCCATTTCCACCTCTATGCTTGTGACTCCAGCCTTCAGGTGTTTGCTAAGCACAGACCCATATATTCAATCACATCCTAACACCTCCCCAAATGCACTTCAGAATGGCCTTTCACCAAAATTAGCCAGGCTCTTCTCTTGTCTGCCTTGTTCTTTCTTCTAGATCAGGGGTTTGACAATTTTAGACTATAAGCCAAATGTAGTCCACTACCCAAATGGCTTGCAATTGTTTTGTTTTGTTTTGTTTTGTTTTTTAAAGCATTGGGTGAAAATTCAAGAGAAGATGAGCATTACTTGAAAATTAAATAAAATCTCCCAAACTTATAAATAAAATGTTACTAGAAACATAGTCACACTCATTTAAGTATCCTCTGTGGCTGTTTTGTTGGACAGCAGCAGAGTTGTTGTTACAGCAGAGACCACATGACTCTCAAAGCCTTAAACATTTACTCTCTGACCCATTACAGTAAACAGTCACCACCTGCTCTAGATGGAAGGGTACTCACTCATCTCCATGTCAAGCCAGGGATTCTAGAGTCAGACTATGGTCCACCTCCTCTCCTTCTCAGGGCTGCTATCTGTAGCTTCCCCTTCCCAGTCANTCTCTCTCTCCCATCCCAGCCCTTCATGCCGTTTGCCATGGCTGTGATCCTGCCTTGCCATCCCTCATCAGATCTATTACAATGGCTTTATCACTAGCTATAATATTTACCCCACACCCCAAGAAATTGAGGCCAGAGCTGTGTGAAGCCCTGTGTGTCCCCTGACGTAGGGCTACCCTTCTTCCCTCCAGGCTCCTCCACTCTTAAATGTTGAGTGCTATCAGGCTGTTCTTTCTGAAGCAGAGGACAGAGCCTTTCTCCTGCTTCCCTGGCTCCTCCACTGCCAGAAAAGGAAACCCAGTAACTTCCAGAACCCCTTCTCACTCTGGAATCCTAGGACCAAA
This sequence comes from Neotoma lepida, assembly GCA_001675575.1. Taxonomy (NCBI): domain Eukaryota; kingdom Metazoa; phylum Chordata; class Mammalia; order Rodentia; family Cricetidae; genus Neotoma; species Neotoma lepida. Next base: position 166,777 of record LZPO01034974.1, read on the forward strand.
TGTCTTTAGCATAGCATTCAGGGCTGCTCGGAACTAGGACAAACATTCCACCTCCAGTTTTGCTCTTGAAGCTCCCTGTGGTAGGGACTCCCTTGTCCTAAACAGAATTGCTCCCAACACTTCCCACCACACCTCTGCATGTACTGTATCCCCAACTGGAATGTGGGCCTGGGCTGTGTGCAAACTTTCCCACACCTCACCACATGCCTCAGTCTTTGTGAAGACTTGTCAGAGGCATACGCTACAGGGCCTCTCTCTGAGGCTCCTCCCACATGTCTGCACAGCCTACCACAGGGAGCACTCACCCTGCTCCTTCTTGAACTCATTCTCACTCATGAACACGGGGGCCATCAGCTCCCCAACAGGTGGCTGAATGGAGACATAGAACTGTCGGGTTTGGGTGCTGGGAAAAGCAAAAGGAAACAGGAGCAGTAATGAGGCCAGCATCTACTCCCTCATCCCCATCTTACNGTGAAGCGGGGCCTAAAGACAGAAGACTGCGGTGAGACCTAGGGCTGGGAATGGCAGCCAGACCCATAGAACTCCCCTACCTCCCCCACCTACCACCCTCTCCAGCTCTGGTTCTCTCAGACCCTGCTCTCTCCATCTGCGCATGGGTTGGGGACATACCACAGCTGGAAGTTGGCTGCCTGGGTTGAGTCGCAGAAGTTAATGCCCATCACAGCAGTGGTGGATTCTCCAGGTGCCAGGGACTCTGGGTGATGTAAGGAAAGCAATGGGACGACAGAAAAGGCCATGATTGTCCTGGAACCCAGTGTGGCTCCGGTCTCTCTCCCCTATCAGAGCAGACTAGCCCTCTGTGGATTCCCGCGTTTCTGGGCCCCTGGAGACTGTCGTTGGCTTCCTTTCGAAGCCTAAGTACCTCCCCCTCACCCACTCTCAAATCTGCTCAGTGACATCATGCCCTAATATGAACTCACTTATCTCCTAATCCATCTTGTCTGGATGGGTCATATTAGACCCATGGTGTCTTGGCATGGTGTGGGTCATATTAGATGCCACCTATGTTTCCCCATAGCAGGGCATCTGGCTTGACCCTAAGAGGGTATCAGCAACTACAGAAAGACTGAATCTGCCTGGGGACCTCCTCCTCTACCCTGCCCAAGGCCCTCCGTACCAATTTCAGGGAATTCTTGGATGCTGATGCCAGCAGGCAGCTTGGGAGTGCCGACATGCAGCCCCTTGACGGGAGTCTCAGAGTTGTTGGAGAAGTAGATGTGTACAGACACCATGTGGGGATCCCCGGAGAAAGGCTGACGGCTGAAGGCATAGTCTATGGCCAGCCCCTCTCCAGCTACCCGGTGTAGCAGCTCCTGCCTCCCAATGCTGGACACTGGACTCAGCAGCTAGAGAGGAAGAGGATGAGAGTGCAGAAATCAGGCAAAGGATAGCCAGTCCTAACTTTGTCTTGCGTAGGGCCATCCTGAAAAACTTAGGTTTAACAGCATCCCATTCATCACACCCATCTCCTACCACATAGGCCCACACCACAGGATGCAGCATAAAGTTGAGTCCTTCCCCGACTCACCGAAGGCACCAGAGAGGAGTCTGTGAGTGTCAGGCCCTCCAGGTCAGCAGCCAGACTGGTAGATACAACCATNGGAGGAGATACAGGCTGGACACTAGGAGGGGTAACTGGGAGGGGAGGGGAGAGAGAAAGGTGATTGATGAGGAAGAGGAAATCACAGTTGTCTTGGGTTGAAAGGACCCCAGGGCTCAAGGAGCAAAATTCAGCACTGTGGACAGCGAGAGACACACAGTAGCCTGGAAACAAGGTTGACCCAGGACAGACACCCCAGACCTCAGGAACCTGGCCTGGAGCTCCCAGGGTGTCTCCTAAGTCACACTGGGCTTCCTCCCCCATGCCTTCTACCATCCAAACTCACAGTCCTCTAGGTCAAGCAGGGAAATCTCCTTGGCTACAGGGGCACTCTTGCTGCTGGGAGGCTGAAAGAGAAAAAAGGGGTGGGCGATGAGGAAGAGGCATCCTGGCCTTCTCTGGGGTGGTGGGAGACATTACAGTCTGTTCTCAGTGGTGGGAAGATGGCAGGAAGGTAGGATAGGAAGGCTGCTCTTACTGTTTTCTTCCTCCAGGAGGCAGGTTCAGCCTGCTCCTCCTCTGACTCTGATGTCACCTCAGACTCCGAGGAGCTGCTACTGGACTCACTGCCCTCCTCCTCTGATGAGCCCTCCCTAGGCCCCTCTGGCACCTTCTTCTTCTTCGTCTTCTTCTTCTGACCTTCCTCCTCACTCTGCTCACTAAAGGGGAGTGGAAATGTGGGGCTAAGGTCCAGCCTGCACACCCACCTTGTCTCATAAAACAAGGGAAGCCCTGAAAGTGGAGGTGGCAGTGGAGACCCTGGGCCAGCCGAGCCTGTATCTACTTCTTATACCTGGTCCCAGACGAGCTTTAACCTAGCTGGTGCCATCTAGGGCCCCAAGCTCCTGGTTACCTCTCTGCCACTCCCATGAGGTCTTTAAGACCTCCTAGACTTTGGCAGTCAGGCAGAGCAACCATCACAGGAGATGGTGCAGGGGGGTGCAGGCCCCCAGCACCTCTTGGGAAGCTCGGGGCCTCCGAGAGACCTGGATGTTTCTTTTCTGGACTCGATCCCCAAGCCTCCCCTGCTTACCTCCCACTGCCTCCTCCTTTCTCTTCATCCTCGTCCTCATTGTCCGAGTCACTGCTGGACTCCCCAGAGCCGCTCTCACTGCTGCTCTTACTCTCAGACTCACTCTCAGATTCAGGCTCTATGGAGGAACTATGTCAGGCCTCCCCGCTGCAGGTGAAGCCCCCACCACCAATAATGAAGGCCCTCCCCACTGGATGCAGAGGCCTTTCTGGTCTATCGGAGTTGTTTGGGTTCCCAGCTCCAGACTCAGAACTAAAGCTTCAACTCCATCTGACCTGCCCCAACCCTCGATGCCAAACGAGACTTCAAACACATGGAAGGACCCACACAAAATGTCACTTGCACAGCACACACATCTGAGAATGGGTTCACACAGGCTGTGACTCATAAGCAAGTGCATGCCCTTGATCTACACGCATGTAGAGCATGCTCCAGCACACAGGCATGCNCATGGGCAAGACATCACAGTCTGTTCTGAATGGGGGGAAGCGCCATCCCTCTGCTCACCACTGTCTGCAGACTCGGTGGGGCCAGACTCTCCCTCAGAGTCAGAGTAGAAAGGCTTTTCTTTCTCCTTTCTCTTCTCCCGATTTGAGCACTTGGTCCATTCAGGTACCTGAAGATGTCATGAGTAGGGGTCATTTCCTCATGGTTGGAGGAGGGGGAAGGAAAGTTCATGCACTTTGCACCCATCACAACATCTCTTCTTGGTTCCCTACTTGGGCCTGACCCCAAAAGAGAAAATGGAGATGTACAGTTCACAGGGAGAGGCACAAATGGTTCACAGGCATGACAGCACCCAGCCGTGGAGAAAAAGCCTGGGGCACAGCACACAGGGAGAGAGAAGGAGGAGAGTACACGGCACACAGAGGGGACCTCAGTGTATTCGCCCAACAGGCCCACGTGCGTCTCAATAAGGGAGAAGTCTTCTTCCTGTATGTGGGGAGGGCATCAGGAGGACTGGACAGCACTGCCAGGGCTCCCTGCTGCTGTCCCTTACCCAACACACACAAATGCGTGCGCGCGCGCACACACACACACACACACACACACACACATACACATGCATATATGCACATGAATGCACACAACATGCTCATACACACTCATGTCAAAGCTGCTGACCTCTACATTGCGCACAGATGGGTCTGGGGCCTCCTCTGGCCAGTCTGGGAGCTCCTGGTAGCCTGTAGCCTTTGCATTGAGCAGGTGGGACAGTGAGCCCAGCTGGAAATGGTCACGATCTGAAGACAGGTTCACAAGTTAGGCCAGTAGTGGCAGGGAACAATGCTTGAGGCAGGGATATCTGTTTCCTGGGTGGGACTGGGTGCTGATTCTAGTGGGGATTCCCCAGCTGGGCAAGGAAACTGATGGATACACACCTGGTGACTCCTGTACCTGACTACACACAGGCCTACGTGCTGGGAGAAAAAGCTTTCTAGTCAGTCCAGGACAGAGACTAAAGAATGTAGNCAAGGTGCTGAGGGGGAAGGCTCCAGGGTCAGAGATGCTGCTGGCCTGGCTGCTCAGGTAGCTATGGGGAGCCAAAAAAGTGTCAATGTGACTCCCCTCCTGGGCACAGCCAGGCTTAGAAGTCTAACATGGGACAAGGTGAAGAAGAGACTGGCCAGGCTAGCCAAGGGGGAGGAGACAGGTCTGGTGGGCCTCTGTATTCATGAGGAGGGATAAGCAGTCAGAAACAGAGTAGGAGGGAGTTGAGGTCACAGTGGACAGATGGTGTAGGACAGTAACACAGAGACTGAATGAGGATGGCTTCAGAGCTGTCCAGCATCCTGGGAGATTTACATCACTGTCTTACCTCAACCCGAGACCCAGGGGAGGAAAAAAAAAATGCAGAAGCACCAGGAAAACTAGGCTCTGTGCAGGAAGCATCTTTCCTGGGTAGGCCCTGGCTTTGGTTCCTAGGGCTAATGAGGCAGCTGAAGCAACCCCTCCTCCAGGTCACAACTATGAACAGAGGCTGAGAGCCTGAGACTAGGGCATGGGCTGACCTCAAGAGACTGCACTCAGTGTTGGCAACTGCATCCTCAGGATTGTTATAATATGCCCTCTCCTTTGCATGTTCTACTACCTGCCTTCCCAGGTCCTTGGTATTTAACATCTTAGGATAGAATCCCAAGCCCAAAGGCTGCTCAGGAGGGAGGTGGAAGAGGAGCCTAAAAACGGGAGAGAAAGCAAAAGTGCCATGTGACAGGCGGGAGAGCAGGCACTCAGGTGAGGCAGAAACAGCTGTGGCTGTGGTGGAGACCATAGGGAGAACAGACCAGTTCTACACACAAGGGCTTGGTGTTCGGCTAAGGCTGTGGCCTTGGGTGAAGGCCTGGGCCCTGGGCCTAGCTGCTTCCTGCCCTCTCTCTCAGGAGGGTTACTCTGGTTCCTGCTCCCACCTTTGAAGGATGACTCCAAGATAGGGGCTGGCTTAGGGGCCAGGAAGAGTTTCTTGGCATGGCGGCTGAGGGCTCCACCCTGCTCTGAAGGAACGATGAGCTGCCGGGTGAAGCGGGCTCGGTCTCGGATATCATAGTTCTGGTCATACTTGGCCAGACTCAGCACATACTGGGTCAGGAGCTTGGTCTGAGGAGAGAAGAGAAGGTGGCTCAGCAGCCAACAGAGGGTGGGGACCCAGGAGGCTTGGAACCAGCTTTGTTCAGCCAACACAACCAAGGAGAGATTCTCTATTGCAACTTTCCTGCCCACCTGCCCTGGTTCCAGGCTCTACATTTCAGCTTTCTGGCTCTGACTTCTGCCCCCAACTGTCACAACTGCCTTGGACCAACAAATGAGGTTGCCCTCTCCTCCCTCTTGGTCCCAGATTCTATTCTTCCTCTAATTTCTGGTCCCTAGTGATCCAGGCCAGCCAACCTCTTTATTCTGGCACAACAAGGTAGCAAAAGGCTAGAACACTGTGTTCCATCTTGTGATTTCCAGGCTCTACCCATTCCCAGAGAATGAAGACAGTAAGGGTGAGGTAAATAAGGGGTTCTTTGACGAAACTATCAATACACAGAGCAGATCCTGAACAGCCTAGNGGGTCTCCAGTCTGTCCCCAAAAAGATTCTAACAAAATGGCCCTGTCTGAGGTTTGCTGAGGTCATACGGAGTTGACAGTCTGCAGCTGTAACTGAGGACCAAAAGTCTCAGACACTGTCTCAATCCTGACCTTTTAAGCTGCCTTCACATGATGACAGTAGTGGCCGCCATCATTTATGAAGGACTTTCTGGAGCTAAGCACTGTGCCAGGTGTTCCCCACTCTCCTGTCACCTCTACAATCCTTTGAGTGGTAGGTACTATTGCCTTACTTCAAAAAGAAGTAGAATCAGGAAGTGGCTTCTTCAAGGCTGAGAAGCCCATAGGCACTGTACCCAGGTTTGGATCAGAGGCCCATCCGTCCCCTCCCTGGCATTGCCTATGCCTTTGACTCAGATCTCTATGTGTCTCTTTCCTGTGACCAAGATCAAAACCACCAAATAGCTAACCCTAGAGTATGTCCAGGCTATAGGCAACAGCAAGACAGAACCTAGGGATGACTCCAGGATTCTGATGATTTATGATGATATAATATCTTATCCAACCTTAGACATGACTAGTTTGCTAACCCTGCTGNCCATCAAGTGATACCCAAGAGGGGCAGGGATTTCCAGGTGCTGTCCCAGAATCAGAGCTGCTGTTGTGGAAGACCTGCCCTATATCAATTTAGGGACCCCTGTGTCACCTATACTATGTCCTCCATGGACTCTGATGCGTCACATTCATCTCAGTCCCTTCCAGTACAACACCATCCATGATTCCAGCCTCAGATTCTCCTAATGCAATGGACTCAGAAACATGAACACAGGATGCCACTGACCATCTGACTAGCCAAAACTGGTAGACACCCTTGTCAACATGTTATTAAGATGCAGCAGCACATCCGTCCCCTCCTCTTCTAGTTTAGGACAGCATCTTCTTCCATAGGCTCCACAGATAGCTGATAACAGACCGCCTACTTCCCTTGCCTCATTCTAGAAAGAACACTTAAGGACTAGGTTCATCTGTCCACAGTCCTAACCCCATGTCAACAACCAAGATAAGGGGCCAGTACATGCACTGCCACACCGCAAGAATGTCTGTAATAATCCATCACCTTTGTTCACTCTAAAGAGCCATTCCACACACAATGTTCAAGCCGTTCCCTAGAACCCCACCTCACCTAGCCACAATGTACTAAAGTTGTAGGCTGTTATGGTTGGAGAAATGGCTCAGAGGTTAAAAGCATTGGCTGCTTTCCCAGAGGATCTGGGTTCAATTCCCAGCACCTACATGCTAGCTCACAACCATTTCTAACTCAAGTTCCAGGGGTTGTGATGCCCTCTTCTGATTTTCATGAACTCCTGCATGTACATGGTGTGTACAAATATACATGCACACACATAGGCACACACACACCCATTTTATGTGCATATATATATATATGTGTGTGTGTGTGTGTGTGTGTGTGTATTAGATTAGACTGTTCAAGAGAACCTATGAGCCAAGTGTTAGATAATCAAAAAATCCTACTGACCAAGGGGTCCAGCTGCCAGGGAAGAACACTGTGGGACACTCTCAATAACCTGTGTCAACATTCATGCTAACTTGCACCCAAGTTGACTATTCAAAAAAAGTTAAAATACAACCTCTCCTTAACACTATATAAATTCTAGAATATAGACTTTAACATCCATCCCTGCTTCCTAGTGTTTGTACTTTGTGTAATCCCCTTGCCTTGGTGTGCTCAAGGCCTGAGACTCTGGAATGTGGCAAAGGTAATGGGAGTAGAGGCCCGTCTTGCTAGTACAAAGACTCTAGAGACTTTGTCCCTTGTGGCTTAGAAAAATTAAGTGGCCACATTGGGAGGCTCATATGAAAAGAANTAAAGACAGCCTCTAAAAATTGAGAGTAGTCTCTAGCTGACAGCAAGCAAGAAGTCAGGGCCTTGGCTCTATAGCCACAAGCAATGCTGACATTGTGTGAGCTGGGAAGTGAACCTGACAATGTGTGAGCTGGGAAGTGAACCTGACACTGTGTGAGCTGGGAAGTGAACGTGACACTGTGTGAGCTGGGAAGTGAACTAGACACTGTGTGAGCTGGGATGTGACCCTGTCCTCAGCATAGCCTCCAGGTGGAAACCTAGCCTTGGCCTATACTTCCAGGACAGTCTTGCATAAGACCCAACTGAGTCATACCAGATTCTTGACCCATAAAAACTGAAAGAAAATATTTGTGTTATCTTAAACCACTAAGTTGATGGTAATTNATTANGAAGCTATGGAAAGCTAAAGGATTAAAATGTGACATCACAATGCCTGTACCTAAAGGCTCAGGGNACATCTGGAAAAGAGGATGGATGGATGGAGGAATGCACGCATGCACACGTAGTTCTCAGTGCTGACTATTCAGAGTCCCAACATTTGGTGGTCCTGCCTCCCTTGCTTGAGTCCCTGGGGCTAACACTAGCCACTGCGAATCAAAGAAGCCAGTAAAGAAGTCAAATGTCACCCAGGTATGGTGGCTCACACCCCAGTGGTGGCTGCACTCAGGAGGCAGAGGCAGGATAATCTCTGTGCTTATGAGGTCAGCCTGGTTACAAAGTGAGTTCCAGGACAGCCAGGACTGTTACACAGAGAAACCCTGTCTTGAAAACCCAAAAACAAACAACAAACAAACAACAAGTGGAAGAAGAAAAAGAGGAGGAAGAGAAGTCAGTTGTTACCACTCACCATGANAGTGACAACTGCCATATGGACAGGCCCAAGCTTATAAAAACACAGTGGCCTCAGGACCCTGGCTTAATGCCTAGGATTCTAGGCATGTCACACTCCTCACTACTTGAGCCCTGATTACGCCCCTTTGCTTGGCTTGCTTCCTTCAGGTGTTGGGAATTGAACCCAGAGGGCCAGAGCTCCGTGCATGTTAAGCATGTGCCCTATCACTGAGCCTCATTTTCCCAAGTGCTCCTCCAGCCTGCTCCTTCCTCCTTCCCAAACAAGACAGCACACACACATTTACTTCNCCATGCTGCTCACCCTCTCCTGGCTGATTCGCCACAACACTGATAGGCATAGACCCATCCTCTGCTGCCTCTACATGTTACTGCCCTCCTATCTGACTCCTGACAAGAGTCCTGGCACTTGATGGCCCAACCTAACCCAACTTGAGTCCCTGGACTCAAGCCAAGCACTATGAATCAAAGGAATTAGTAAAGATGCCAAGTGTTGTCAAGATCATGNGACTGCTACAGGATAGTCAAAGAGTCACCTTTAGGGAACACTGCAGTATCAGGCTATAGCTTTACGGCAGACCTGATCCGTTCATCCAGATATTTTGCTTCAAGGATCTGCAAACCTTTTCTGTAAAGGGCTAGAGAGTTTTAGGTTTTATAGGCTGTGCATACTGTTTCAAAGTAGTCAGCTCCACCACTGCAGCACAAATACCCCCATATGCAATATGAAAATGAACATGCTCCAATTGAAACAGCTATGAAAACAAGCCGCAGGTCAGGTTCAGCCTGTGGGCAGCAGTTTGCTAATGCCAGTGGTGCTGAACTCTCCTCTTGTTTGGAATCCCCAGCTCCTTGAAAAGTTCTGCACATTCTGCCTTGTTCTTAGAATTCACTAGTGCCATCTCAGGGAATACTGGNTAACCAAAGGCTCTGAGCACCCTGATATTCCAGCTTCCCTGAACCACAGCCTTGACTATAGTATCTCTCATTATCTTTTACCTTCCAAAAGGGACTGGTTGCTAACACCACCCATGCTGGAACACAGCCTTGACCCTCAGCCCTAGCACAGACAGGCCAGATATCACCAAGCTTTGGGAAGAGGCACAGCCCAGGTCCCCTGGAATACATGTTCTCCCATCAATGCCCATCACTGCCGGCCCCTCCCTTAGCTAAATCAGCATGAGCACTCCACAGTCCATGTTCCAAAGATGACAGATAAGGACCCTAACATCAAGACATGAACACTCATAGCCTCACAAGAGACTCTCTTCAATGGTGACTCGGGAATAGCGATGGACACTGGGGTGGCACTGGTCACTTGGCGAAACCAGTCACCTGTCCTAATACGCCTTTTCATAAAAGAGTCCAGGCCTGCTGGAGAAAGTCAAAAGAATGCTTTCTGGGGCAGCTCTTGGGGTCCAGAGAAAGCTAGTGGGGATGTCTCTCACTCCTTACCTGCTTGGAGTTGGTCAGGTAAAGCTTGGCTGCCAGGTTGATGACCTGCAGCTTCACGATGTCCTCCTCTGCTGTGAACGACTTGGCCATTTTTCTCAGGACGTCAGGTGCAATCTTGGGCACATGCTCACAGTACTCTCCAATGAGCCAGAGGATGCTGGCTCGTGCCATGGGCACCTGTGAGTATGGACAGGCATTAGGACTAGAGGAAAGAGGTTGATATGGGTGGGATGAACTGGCAAGGAAATGGCGGCCATCTGTGCTGGCCTACTGTCTTATTGTGTGTCTAAGGACGGGGGCAGAGGTAGAATAGATTCAAAGGTGGGGCTTTCATAAACAGCACCCCCATTCCATATGGTTTCATTATCATGGGTAAAGCTGCCAAGCCCTAAAGTCAACCACGGTTTTCTAGATTTATTTCTGTATTGCCATGTCAGTATTCCTNAATCTCCAGTAACGGAATTAGGGATATTTCAACTCTTCAGTGCAACAGAAAAACAAAGGATTACTCAATCAGCCATCCTGGGTGAGAGCTCTGGTGGGAAATAAAGGGTGGTGGGGTGAAGGCTGAAGAGTTCTGTGAGGGAGCCCCACAGGAATAATCTTAGACAACAAGGTCACACAGTCCAATCGCTCTCCTACCTNAAGAACTTCCAACGCCCATTTGGAAGTTGATTGGGAAGCTGATTTGGATGAAGCTAAAGCATTTGGTTACAGGGTCTTAAAGTCATGGACAGGGCTAGAAAGATGGCTCAGAAGTGAAGAGCACTTGATGACCTTACAGATGACCCAAGTTCAGTTCCCAATCTGTAACTCTAGCTCCAGGAAATCTGAAGCCTCTGACCTCTGCAGGCACTGGCACTCACATGCACATATTCAACACACACACACACACACACACACACACACACACACACACAAATTTAAAGCAAAATAAATCTTTAAAAAGAATTCATGGGGCAGTGTTGGGGCAGGCTGGGAACACGGCATTGCTCCCTTACCTGGATGTTGTCTGTGAGCTTTGCCAAGTGTTTGATGATCTCTCCGTGCTGCGCTGGCTGCATCTGCAGCAGCTTCTTAATGACCACCACTGACTCTGCAACCACAAGTTCTAGGGAGTGAGAAGAGAACTTGAGGCTGGGGACAGTCGGATGGCCACACCAAGGTGGACAGGCACTCCTGCAATACCCTTGGTCCTCCTCTTCCTCAGCCCCCTGCACTTCTCAAGCAGCCCTCCAGTTACAGTAACACCTGGACACTAACTGAAGTAGATATACATTGTAACTAGACACACAAAGGGAAACCCACTGGCCAGCAGGGTCAGACTTGCAAGCACACATACACCATCGAGGTTGAACACTTCTCCAGGCAAACACTGACCATCACGGTTGGACAGAAGCTGCACCAAGCCATTGAGGCAGGTGTCACGGACTCGGCCTATGTTTGTTGCACATCGTCCAATGGCCTGGATCGTGGCTGCCACAAAGTCTTTGTCCATGCTGCGAATGTAGGTCTGTGGGACATCATGACACAGTAACATCCATCCAGTAAGTAGTGACCACACAGTGAAAGGCTTAAGGGTGACCTTCAAGTAGACTAACACTGTGACTCCTCATTTTATAATTCATCATGCCAGAGATTAAGTCTTGGGGGACTATGACATCTCCAAACCACATCGAAGGACTTCTCAGCCCAAAGCCAACAGAAGGCACTGAAAGGGGGACCTGAGGCAACAGTTTCTACAGTTTNNGGCTCTTGCTGAAGATGAGACTCATCAGGCCAATTCTCACTGGGTATAAGGACCTGCTGGGCACCTCTCCTGGGGGCTGCTGGCTGAAGGTTAACCCACGGTGTGTACCTGGAATTCCCGNAGAACAGTGGGGATGTTGGTCTCATTAGCCAGGTTGGTCAGCACTTCCAGCTGCAGGGAGAGGTAGAGAGGCAGAAAGTGGCCAGTGTGGTCAGCAGATTTTCTGGGCTTTTATTGTACAGACTTTTAGAGACTAGGAAGCAATACTCAGGACAGTTCTGCACATGCTTAGAGTGCTGTGGAAATGCAAGATCATAAACCTTCAAAACCAAAGAGGATCAATTTGCCTCCTCAGTAAAGTCCCCAATAAAGAACAGGTGAAGTAGGGCCACNTCCCCTCCTTCCTCCATAGAAAGCTATTCCTTTAAGGATAGAAACCTGAATGATCTGCGAGTCTCTGAATGATCTGATCACTCTTCCTGCTTCCTGCCTCANAGTCTTTGCAAATGCTGTTTCATTTGTATAGAGCAGTTCTTCCNATTTCTGACCCTGCATTCACTTAGGTGATTCACAATCATTTACCAAGTCTCAGTTCTGACTCCATCTTATGAAGGAAAGCTTCCTTGATCNAAATGATGGTGGCACTATTCTAAATTTATTTATTTTCTGCCTATGTTGTTTTGTCTATGCACCATGTACATGCAGTGTCTGCAGAGGCCAGAAGAGGGCATTGGAATCCGTGAAATTGGGAGTAACAGGTGGTCATGAGCCATCATGTGGGTGCCAGGAATGGAAGCCTTGTCCTCTGGAAGAGCAGCCAATGCTCTTAACATTTGAGACACCTCTCCAGCCCTGATGCCTCCTATTTATATCTCTCCACACTCGTCTCTCTTGACACATTTCATAGATGGATTTTAACAACTGTCTTGTGATTGGCTGCTTAATGCATCTTCCTGCCCCCAAACAAGACTATAAGCTCAATAAAAGCAGGGTCTCTGACTCATTTACTTCACCTTGAACCCCTGGATCTATACCAGTTTGTTATTGTTTTGTTTTAACACAATGTCTCAAGCAGCCCAAGTTGGCCTTGACCTTGATATGTGGCCAAGAATGATCTTGAACTCTTGATCCTTCTGCTTCTACCACCTGAGTGATAGGATTACAGGCATGTTCTACCTCATCTGTTTATGAGATACTGGGGAATCAAACCCTAGGCAAGCACTCTCTCCCCAGACCTCTTGAGTCCCTAGACCTAGTAACAGAGGTAGTAGCTGATGTGCCAACAAGATAGGAAAGTTAGTCACTGCTCAATGACATCACTTAATAATGAAGCAATAGAGTGAGAAAGGAATGGAAGTACAGCTCTCCACACTATTCCTGCTGGTGCATGTGTGCCACAAAGTCTGAAGGGGTAGGTATGTGAGAGGCAGAAAACTGAGTGGGAAAACAAGCACGACCCTGCAAGCAGCAGACTCNGATGACTTCACAGTAGAAACATCACTTCCTGGAGTCTACAATTTTTAAAAATATAAAATGGAAGCAAAACACACTTTGGGCAGTGATTATGAAAATTGAGTTATTCTGGGAAGTGTCTGGTGCATACCAAGCAGCTGTGTCTCAGTTTCCTCCAAGACTGAAACATTTCATCCTGCAGGAAGCTCCTTAAGCAGGAAGATTAAACAACTCACAAGAGCTTCAAGAAGATCCTGAAACTGACCAGATTCACCAGACTCCTCCCTCCCAGAGTAAACAACACAAGCTGAGAGTCCCTCTCAGTCTAAGAGGGACTGCCAAGATCAGAGGAGCTAAGTGCAAAGCAGACTCAGCCAAGCCAAGCTGCAAAGACTCTGAGACCAGCCCTGCTGCCTGGGAGAAACAGAAACCAGCTGCCCGGAAGAAGAGGTGTAGACCTGAGTCACTCTGAAAGGACACTCCAACCTGTTGACACTCCAGGCTGTGCAGTGTGCTCCAGGTTCCCCAGCTTTTGTGAGCTGTCACTTATGCTGGGGTGGACCTTGGTGATGCAGCTGTCTTGAGTCATTTGTGCCCCTGTAAGTGACCCCTCACCCATACTCTTGTAAATAACCCCAGTAAAACTCACTGGTTCACCCAGTTACATTTTGGTGCTATCTGTGTCTTGATTGTTGTGGGATCCCTATCTGGGATGAATAGACATGTGCTACATCTCCCCAGAAAAAGTTTTGTCCCACGACAAGCCAGAGGCAGTTCCCCACCACCTGAGCAAACGCTTGCAGCCTAGAGATGAGCTCAGCTCCAGAAACAGGCAGGCACCAATACGGCCAGTATCAGTTAATCCAGCTGGTAGTCAACCAGCTGAGCAGGAATCCCAGGCCATGCACACTATCTGCACTCACCTTCAGGATCTTGATCTGGGTGGGATCCGTGGACCTAATGTAGAAGCTCTTGAGGTAAGGTTCAAACATACCCTGGCAAAGAGAGCATTCCTGGGGCTTTCCACCACAGCCCTAGATTTGCCTCTTCCAGAGACACCTGCCCCTCCCAGCACAGGCCCCATGTCCCTTAAGTCTGTCTCAACATGCTAATCCTTGCTCCATGTTCTCAGTCCACCTTAGATCTGACTTATTCTTTCTCACTGGGCACCCCCCCCCCCCCGACCCCCGTGGCCCCTTCAGGATCTAGACCCTGCTCCCGTTTGCATTTGGAGTTTTGAAAACCTATAGCCTGCACATGGGATAACTCCCCTGTCTTTATCTGCAACCCTCTTCATCCCACCCCAATTCCCCTGTCCTCTATGCTCCCACCCGCTGTCTCAACAGCTCTCACAAGAGCCCACAGGATCCAGGGAAGGCCTTGAACGCATGCTCACCCGGCGCTTGATGGACATGGTGGCCACATTCTGGAGCACTACGTACTGCACCTCGCTGTGGAGAGGATGGGTCAGAGGGTTTTGAACCCCTCAACTCGGGGGAAGGGCGGTGGGTCGGGGAAGACAGGTTGGCCAAAGAGCTGGGAGGGAGGAACTGTTGGGAGTGGGCTGGGGCTGCAGACGGGGCGGGGCTTCCCGCACCTGTGGCTGCGCAGCAGGCGCACGAGCGCCTTGGCGATGACGCCCACCTCCGCCTTGGGTGCCAAGTGGAAGTAAAGCTGCGCTACCGCCATGACCACCGCGGCGCTGCGGCTCTGCAGCAGCGGCTTGGTGTTGCGCAGCAGCAGCCGGTGATCCGGGTCCATTACATAGGGCTTCCGAGCAGGCAGCGCCGCAGTGGCTGCCTCCTCCGATCCAGGGCCTTTGGCCTCGTCCTCCTCGGAGCCATAGAAGGCCTTCTCAGGGTTCTCCTCCAGCAAAGACTCCTGGAAGGGACACGGCTGGGTCTGTGGGCGCCTTGCCTGGGTGACCTCCCTCCCCTCCGCCGGACTGGAGCCTCGAGCTCACGTTCTGCGTGGGGCTCAAGAACTGTGTGCGCGCATAGCGCGTGAGCATGCTGATGATCACCACCTGGCCCCACTCCTCCACATCAATGAGTAGGTTGCAGAGCTTCCGGTAGTTTTTGTGAATCAGGTCAATACGCTCCGGACAGACCTCCTCAAAGGCCATCACCACACTGCCCGCCACCAGCTGGGGAAGCAAGGCAAGAGGATATGAATGGCGAGGACAGAGGAACTTNAACCAGCATCTGTCTGTTCCCTTCCCACCACTTGTCCTGTCTCCCCATAATGCACCCACCGTGGTCTTGTCTGCCAAAAGCTTCTCAATGACTTCTATCAGCTGGTCCTTCTGATCAGAGTCCAAACTGAGGGAGAAACAGTTGCAGGGAATATGTCCCTTCCTGTCCCCAGGCTCCCCAACAGCTGCCCCAGCCAAGCTCACCTGGGGCATACATGCCCACTCATCAAGAGATGTGAGCCCCCACCTTTGCCCTGTGTATGTCAGATCCCTAAACTTGTCTTACTTCAGACGAGTAGCAGCCTGCAAGACCGTGGTAAGGTCAGGGTTGAGCTGGGGGCTTAGGATGAGCTGGGGGCTTAGGAACCCAGGCCCCTGGAGGATAAAGGGCCAAGGTGGGGCACGCACACCTGTAAAGTTTGGGGATCGCATGAGCAGCCGTTTTCCGAACGTAGGGTGACATGTCTGAGGCAGCTTCCTTGATGGCTAGCATCATGATGGGCACTATGATGGGCACACGGATGCTAGAGAGGACACGGAGGGCACTGGCACGGATCAGCTGGTTGGGATCCTAGGGACAGAAGTGAGAGGGCATTGGGTCCCCTAAGGGGAATACCAGACACTATTCCTAGCTACTACCACCAGAATTGTTTCCCTGCCTTTGTGTTTGGGGGTAGCTTGTGTCAGGAACCTTGGTGTCCTGTAATAGTTTCCTCTGGGATTGTAACATTCCATCCTGCTGAGAAGCTACATATCTTCAAGAAGATCCTGAAACTGACCAGATTCACTAAATTCCTCCCTACCAGAGTAAACAACACAAACTAAGAGTCCCTCTCAGTCTAGGAGAAGCTGCCAAGAGCAAAGGAGCTAAGCTGCAAAGTAGACGCAGCCAAGCCAAGCTGCCTGGAAGAGGTGTAGACCAGAGCTACTTAAAACACTCTCCAACCTGTTGAGCGGCCTGCAGGTTATGCAGTGTGCTGCAGGTTTCCCAGCTTTTGTGAGCCGTCACCCATGCTGGGGTGGGCCTTGGTGATGCAGCTGTCTTAAGTCATTTCTGCTCCCCTAAGTAACCCCAGGAAAACTCATTGGTTCACCCACTTGGACTTTGTGGTATCCATACTTTGGTCTGTTGTGGACTCCCTATCTGGAGTGAACAGATGTGTGTGTGTTCCCTCTCACCAGGAAAAGTTTTGTCAAACAACACATGGGAGCACCACCTCTTGCCTCTGGGTGCGAAACCTGACACAGAAACAAGTGTGGCAAGGAGCAGCTTTGTTTCTGAAATCGTAGAAAACTTCAGCACTCTTTCTTAGGAATTAGCATTTGTCTATTCCTGCAGTGCTAGCCAGGAAATGCAATCTGCTCTCTTCCACAGTTTACCTTGCCACACCTCTCCTCAGCAGCCTATCAAAAGTTGCCCTTCTCCAATATTTAAAACCCACGTGTAGGNGTCTGTTCAGAGGGCATCTCAAACACCCCTGCTAACAGCATGCACTCTCCTGCTATAATCTCAGAGTTTAGCACTATATTCCAACTGTGGCAGTAAACCAACGGTTTTCGACCTGTGGGTCACAATCCCTCTGGGGGTCAAGGGGTCACACGTCAGATATCCTGCATAGNAGCTACTTACATTACAATTCATAACAATAGCAAAATTATAGTTATGAAGGAGCAATGTAAATAATTTTATGGTCGGGGGTCACCACAACATGAGGAACTNTATTAAAGGGTNGCAGCATTAGGAAGGTTGAGAACCACTGCTGTAAACAGATACTAATCCTGCAGACTGGTGGACAACAAGAGTGCTGGAACAACAAAGGAAAACAGATGTTACCCTGATTTCTCTACTGGAGAAGGAGAGCCACAAAACCAGATGTAAAAATGATGGCAATCTCTGGCAAAAATTTGGAATTGATTTTTTTAGTAGTGTGGTTTAAAAGCATTTATTTTAAAAGCAGGAGCCTGTATTTTCTTAGGCAAGTTGTATCATGTCAACCATTAAAACCTGGCCTGCGGATAACCACAGCTAAGACTCCTAGCAATAGTGGATACATAGCCTGAACTGGCCCTCTCCTGTGATCAGATTGGTGCCTAGCCCAGTTGTCATCAGAGAGGCTTCATCCAGCAATTGATGGAAACACATGCAGACCCACAGCCAAACATTAGGTGGAGTTCTGGGGAATCCTGTGGAAGAGGGGGAGGGATGATTGTAGGAGCCAGAGAGATCAAGGACATCACAAGAAAACTCACAGAATCAACTAATCTGGGCTCATAGGGGCTCACAGAGACTGAACCAACAACCAGGGAGCCTGCATGGGATTGACCTAGGCCCTCTGCATATATGTTACAGTTGTGTAGCTTGGTNTNCTTGTGGGANTCCTAACAGTGGGAGTAGGGGCTGTCTCCCACTCTTTTACTGGCTTTGGGGACCAAATTCCTCATACTGGATCACCTTGCCCAGCCTTAATACATGGGGAAGTGCTTAGTCTTACTGCAACTTGCTATGCCATGTTTTATTGCTATCCATGGAAGGCCTGTGCTTTTCTGAATAGAAATGAAGGAGGAGTGGATGTAGGGGAGGCAGGAGAAAGGTTGAAGGGAGGGAATGGAAGAGAAGGAGGGAGGGGAAACTTCAGTCAGGATGTAAAATAAATGAATAAATGAATTTATTTTTAAAAAACTGGGCTGCTTTATTTTTACCATTTTTTCTTTTGAAAACAATCATAGGAACAAAAACCATCTGTTTTCATTTGGGGAGAGGTAATTAGGCTGGTGGATGTCAGCACTGTGGCTCTGGATCTCAGCAAGGCATTCTGGGAGTCTCTCACAACACTTCTGCATTGCCACCCTTGATGTAGGCCTTTGGCTTCACAGAATCATGTGAGCATTTTAGGAGCAGAATTTGGGCCTAATTTATCTCTGTATCATCATAGCCTATTTAACATGGAGGGTGTTAAATTTTTTCCTCCTTGCTTTCAGGATCTTCCAAAGTAAGACAGAAATATTGGCTGAGCTTTCAGGATCTTCCAAAGTAAGACAGAAATATTGGCTGACTATACAGTTCTCTAGGTCCATAACTTAATAAAGCCTAGCTGGGAAAGGTTTATTAACAAAACATTGATAACCTAGAAACACTATATGTCACACACTCCACACTTAATTCCCTGGTTCAAATAACCTCTCAATTTTAACACAAAGGAAGACAATTCAGAGCCTTGCNCTGGGTGTGGCGGTGTGTGCAAAAAGTCCCAGTTACCAGAAAAGCCTAGGCAGGACTCAAAGTTTGAGGCCACCCTGGTCAACTTAGCAAAACTGTGTGTTCTAAAATAAATAAAAATAAGGGCTGAGGATGAGTCAGATATGATTGTGCACATCTATAGCCTGGACACTCAGGAGACTGAAGGAGAATTGTGAGTTACAGGCTAGCCTGTACTACATAGTAAGTTCCAGCAAGGCCCTGTCTCGAAACACCAAAATGAAAAGGGCAGTGTGTGTGTGTGTGTGTGTCTGTATGTCTGTGTGTCTGTGTGTGTGTGTGTCTGTCTGTGTGTCTGTGTGTCTGTGTGTGCTGAGGATGTAGCACAGTGGTAGAATGCTTGTCTAGCAAGTTTGAGGGCCTAGGTTCAATCTCCAGCACTGCACTGGATCCTGGATTAGAGATTTTGTGAAACTAATTAAATAAAACACAGTGTTTCCCAGGNGATCCCAGGGGTCACCCACAGAGATGGAATGGCAGAAGAAGTCTAGATTATCAGTTTGCCAACCACAAGGTTGAAAGAGAAGTGTGCTGAACAGAAAAAGAAAAGAAAACAAACAGAAACATGGCTTCAGGTTAGCTGATAAAAAGAGAACTNGGGCATTCACAACTGCACAAGACAGGCCTAAAACCCAGTAATTAAAATAAGAAAACTCCGTTTATATTATGAGACCATTTACAAAACAGTGTGACATCATTTAGGAATGCATAACTAAGCATAACTAAGAATAAACAGATGGCCAGTGAGGTGGCTCAGAGAGTTGAAGCATTTGCCACCAAACCTGATCCTCTTGAGTTTGGTCCCTGGAATCCACAGGGTGGAAGGAGTTCTCCAACCTCCACACGTGCTTGCACACACAAGAAGTAAATAAATAATATGATTTTTAAAAATAATAAATATATACTTATGAAAAGTAGGGGGGATACACAGGAGACTTTGGCTGTGTGCTTGTGTTGGGTATAGCATGACATTCATTAGGCCTTTTATGAACATGGAATTTTCTTTTGTGGTTCTGGTGACTGAACCCAGGGTCTTGTCTATACTTACAAGAAATTTTTAAGAATTATAGCTACAAGCTGGGTGTAGTGGCACAGGCCTTTAATCACAGCACTCAGGAGGCAGAGGATGGCAGATCTCTGTNAGTTCAAGGCCAGCCTGGTCTACAAAGTGAGCTCCAGGACAGCCAGAGCTGTTTCACAGAAAAACCCTGTCTCAAACAACAAACAACAAACAAAAAAAGAATTATAGCTACAAACGTTTCAATAAAATATAATGGTTAAGAAACAAACTCAAGAGCCATGTGTAATTGCCGTAAGATAGGGTAAGAGGTGTGGCACATGGCTTT
>LZPO01034974.1:208504-221961 GCA_001675575.1 Neotoma lepida
GTATGTGTCTTTATCACTCATTTGCTTTCCTTTTTCCCATTGACTTGCAATCTGTTTGTGTCTTTACATTTATTTTTGATTTTGAGATGGGAGTCTCACTTGTTGCTCAGGNTGGTCTCAANCATAGGCTCAAGTGATCTCATCTCAGCCTGGTGAGTATCAGAGACCCTGGATGCACAGCCTGTGCCTGGCTCTATGTAATTGTACTTAAAATACATCTTAAAATACATACATCATAGAATATAATTGGGTCTTGTTTTTCACTCCGTAGATATTTAATGTGGTAATTGATATGATTAAACTTTGGTCTACCATTATTTACCTGTTTTCACACTGGGGTGTGTGTGTGTGTGTGTGTGTGTGTGTGTGTGTGTGTGTGTGTGTGTTCTTCTGTTCTCCCTTTCTTGTCTCCTTTTGGTGTATTTGAGTATTTTTTAGTAATTCATTAAGATGGGCACAGTAGCACACATCTGTAATCCAATACCCAGGAGGCTGAGGTAGGAGACTTTGAAAGTTTGAGGGCAGCGTGGGCTACTCTCACGTGGGTTACATAACCTGTGTCATATAGGAAGACCCTGACCCAAATAGACTCCATTTTAATTATCTGCTGGTATTACCTCCAGCTCTTTGTCTTACATATTAAGTCTCCTTAGAGATTACAATATAACTAGTTTTCAGGCTCTCCAGTTAACTTAATTGGTTAGAGCATGGTGCTAATAATAACTACTTTACACAAACTACTTAATTATAGAGCTCACAACTGCACATCCAGTGCAGAAACCATCAGTACTGTAGGTCTGGTACACCATCCATGGNTGTCTTTTATGTTATGTCTGTCATATATACACAATACACCCCTCAGGACAATATCATAAATTTCATTTTAAACCACTGTGTAGTTTAAGGAAGAATAAAGATGTTCCTCATAGTTACATGCTTGAAAGTCTAAGTGTTTCTCTAACACTATTTCTCTTTAGAAATTCCTCAGCATTCCTCCTGGAGCAGCCCACTGATGTGAACCCTCTTAGTTTTATTTGACAACATCTTTGACTTTATTCATCCTATTGGACACAGAATTGTGTTTTAACATTCTTTTTTTCAAATCTTTTTTATTGATTCTTTGTGGATTTCACATCATGCATCCTGATCCTGATGATTCTTTGTGGATTTGTCCTTGGCTGCTTCTGGGTTTCTCCTTATCTCTGCTCTCTGTGCTTTGATTGTGTTGTGTCTAGGGTGTTATCTTCATGTTTACCTTGTCACCGGTCCAGCCATTTCAATGTGAATTTTGTCTTTCACCCTTTGCTTTTATTCCTTCACATTTTCTGCTCCACTTTCTTCTCTTCTAAAACNTCAATTAATAAAATTACCCTAGGGGCTGGAGACATGACTCAGTGATTGAGAGCACTGGCTGCTCTTCCAGAGGACCTGGGGTTCAATTCCCAGCACCCATATGGTGGCTCACGTCTGTGTGTAACTCCAGTTCCAGAGGATCTGACACCTTCACATCAGTGCACATAAAATAAAGTTAAATTATTAAAAATAATAATCACCCTAATACTATTTGACGAATCATTTTATTTGGAGNCATATATGTTTTGGTATTTTTATTTTTCATTTACCTTTTCTTACAACACCCCCACTTGCTACTAAAATCATTCTTAAGAGTTTTTAATTCATTTTTAATTCTAGATTTCTTGTTGCTATATTTTTGTTGTTTTGCCATAGCTTCTCACTATGTACCCCTGGCCAGCATGGAACCCAATATATAGATGAGGCTGGCCACACACTATTTATTGTCAATCCTCTTTCTAAACATATAGAACAAGGAATATTAAAATTTAACAAGTATACCATGTCACATTTAAAGGCAAGCTCATTAGACAGATTTCCCAGCAGAAATTCTAAAGGCCAGATGGAATTTATGAAGTACTTCAAGTTCTGAGAGAAAATGACTTTCAAACAGGACTATCATACACAACAAGGGAGAAGTGAAGACCTTCAAAGATAAGCAGAAAATCAGGAATTCATGGCATTCACCCAGTGGTAATGAAGATGCTGAGGGGATTCTACACCCAGAAGAGGAAGAGAGAGCAACCCAATCACAAGGATATTCTGTATTTCCATGTCTTTCCTGAGACTGTGGCATTTTCTGCTATTATTTCATTAAATAGATTTCCTGTATCTTTGACCTGTAGCTCTTTTCCTCCTGGTATGCAGATGAGGCAGATATTTGCTGTTTGTGTTAGTCAGTTTCCAACAACTGTAGCAGATGTTTAAGAGAGAAAGATTTATTTGGGTTTGTGTTTCAGAGGCCTTTGTCCATGGTCCAGTGGCTGCTCCATTGTTTGGAGACCAGCAGTGAAGCAGTAAATCATGGTGGAAGGGCATGGCAGAGCAGACCTGTTCACCTACAGTGTCCAAGAAGCTGTGACAAAGAGAGAGAGGCCAGGGGCAAAAGATAACCTTCAAAGTTGTGTTCCCCCACCACACTGCCCCGTGACCTGCCTCCTCCAACCATGCCTCCCCTCCTACGTCATTGATAAACTCCTTGGTGGATTGATCCACTGATGAGGTCAGCATCCTTGAACCAGTCATCTCTCAGCTGTCAGCTGCAGACTGGGCATTCAGCAAGGAGTCCTCTGAGTGGACACTTCCTTGTCAGGCTGTAGTAATTTCTAAAGCTGCCCAGGGATCTCGTATGCCCTCTTCATTCTTTCTTGGAATTTTGCTTTATCTTTCTGTCTAAACATATTATTTTGGAAGAAACAATTTGAAGCTCCAATATTATTTCTTCACTTGATTTATTTTATTGTTGAGCTTTTTCTCAGCTGATTTTTTTATATATAATTTTTTATTAAAAATTCTTTCCTTTTACATACCAACTCCTGTTCTCCCGTTCTCCCCCCACCTCCCCCCATCCCACTCCATCCCCTCTTCATAGAGAGTAAGGCCTCCCTTGAGTAGTCAACACAGGCTATTATACCATGTTGGGGCCACACCTGGCCCCTCACTCCTGCATCAAGGTTGAGTAAGGTATTGCACCATAGGGAATGGGGTCTAAAAAGCCAGTTTGTGTACCCAGGATAAGTCCTGGTCCCATTGCTAGGGGACCCACAAACACATCAAGCCACGCAACTTTCACCCACTAGTTCAGTGGGTGCCTAGTTCAGTCCCATGAAGGCCCCCAGCTGTCAGTCTAGAGTCCATGAGCTCCCACTTGCTTGGGTCAGCTATCTCTGTGGTTTTTCCCATCATGATTCTGACAACCCCTTGCTCTTATAATCCTTCCTTCCCCTCTTCAACTGAACTCCAAGATCTTGGCCAAGTGCTTGGCTGTGGGTCTCTGTATCTGCTTCCATCAGTCACCAGATGTAGGTTCGTGTTTGTCTTTCTGGGTCTGGGTTACCTCACTCAGGATCATTTTTTCTAGTTCCATCCATTTGCCTACAAATTTCATGATGACATTTTTTTTTAGCACTGCGTAAATACTCCATTGTGTAAATGTACCACATTTTCTTTATCCATTCTTCTGTTGAAGGGCATCTAGGTTGTTTCCAGGTTCTGGCTATTACAAATAACGCTGCTATGAACATGGTTGAGCAAATGTCCTTGTGGGGTGATTGAGCAACTTTTGGGTATATGTCCAGGAGTGGTATTGCTGGGTCTTGAGGTAGGTGGATTCCCAATTTTCTGGGATACTGCCATACTGATTTCCAGAGTGGCTATACAAGATTGCATTCCCACCAGCAGTGGAGGAGTGTTCCCTTTTCTCCACATCCTCTCTGATATAAGCTGTCCTCTATATTTTTAATCTTAGCCATTCTGACAGGTGTAAATGGTATCTCAGGGTCATTTTGATTTGTATTTCCCTGATGACTAAGGATGTTGAACATTTCCTTAAATGTCTTTCGGCCATTTGAGATTCTTCTCTGTTTAGCTTTGTAGCCCATTTTTAAATTGGATTATTTGATATTTTGCTGTCTAGTTTATTGAGTTCTTTATGTATTTTAGAGATCAGCCCTTTATCAAATGTGGGGTTCGTAAAGATCTTTTCCCATTCTGTAGGCTACCTTTTTGTCTTATTGACAGTGTCCTTTGCCTTACAGAAGCTTCTCATCAGCTGATTTTTTAAATTAATATACTTTTATATTATTTATTTAATTTTTGGTTTCTCGAGACAGGGATTCTCTGTGTAGTACTGGATGTTCTGCATGTCCTGGAACTCACTCTGTAGACCAGGCTGGCCTCAAATTCAGAGATTCACCTGCCTCTGAATACTGACTGCTGGGATTAAAGGTGTGTGCTACCACTGCCCAGCTTCAGCTGATTTTTCAAAATCTGACTCACTAAGCTTTTTATTCCAAGACTTCTGGTGGGTTTTTTGTTGTTGTTGTCTTTCAGAATCTCTCTTTACTAAATCTCACGCATATTTTGAATTGCTTGCCTTAATCAATGCGACTTTATATTTATTTTCATAGGCATTATTGATCTTTTTTAAAAATGTATTTGAATTTGTTATCAGTCACTTTAGTATCTCTGGAATGTGTTACTATAAACTTATGAACTTTATGAGATGTCACATTANTTATTCTTCCATATTTGTTGTGTCTTTATATTGAGATATACGTCTGTTGAGAGGACTGTCTTTTCCAAAACCTCGGGAATATCTTCTTAGTAAGTAGTCTCTCAATGATGTGTCTTGGGGTATATCTAATCTCTCTGTGGCTTCAGTTGTCATCATGGGGTTTTAACACAATGTGTATTATATTACAACCCATTTCTCTGTGTGTCTTGCAAGACTAATGTCTTTCTAGCAATGCAAATGGGTGTGGGTAGGCAGTAGAGTATGTGTGCTGTTCCCTTAGTGGTCACAATAGAGTGGAGTTGGGGCTTTCCACTGATGCTTGCTCCTGCCTCTATGACTCAAAAGCAATTCTGATACCAGCTGCTCAAAAGATAGCGAATGGTTCAATACTTTAATCCTCTGATAATGGTGCAGTTTGCCAAGTGTCATAGAAATTGGTGGGTTAATTTAAATGTAAGAGTTAGCTAGCAACAATCCTGAGCTATTGGCCAAGCATTTATAATTTATATTAAGTCTCTGAGTCAGTTATGTGGGGAGCACCTGCTGGTTATTTGGGAACAGGTGAGTCAGGACAGAAAAACTCCACCTATATACGGCACCCAAACTTTCAGCAAGAATTTCCACATAAAACCTGAGAAAGCTTTAAAAAAGGATTCTAAACACACAAAGGAACAGAGTTAAGCACGACTACATGCTTGGTAGCAGCAGGGAACAGAGGGGGGGAGCCAGCCACTAGCATGCTATGATCTAAGTTACACAGCAGTTAAATTTTGCTCATGCAGAAGAAAAGGATTACAGATTCGCAGTAAAAAACAGATCCAGACAGAAAAAGCCTCTGAGGGGTTACAATGTGTTTAAAAATATATGTAGGCTTGGGAGAGAGAAGAGAAACAGGATACACAGTCTTAGATTTAAAAAAACAATAGTTTTAAAACAATACAGTTCCTAAAAATGGAGTAAGTAATATAAAAGGAAAATAGCCACATAATGATGAAAAATACACAGAGAGTCTGCATCTTGTATGTTATTGTGTTATCTTTGAATTTTTTGGCTGCTAAGAGACACTGGGTTAAAGCTGATACATTAAATCAACCTGTATCTTTTTTATTTATTTTTTTATTTTTTATGTTTTTTTGAGACAGGGTTTCTCTGTGTAGCTTTGCGCCTTTCCTGGAACTCACTCAGTAGACCAGGCTGGCCTCGAACTCACAGAGATTTGCCTGCCTCTGCCTCCCAAGTGCTGGGATTAAAGGCGTGCGCCACCACGGCCGAGCCCTACCTGTATCTTTTAAAAATATCTTGACTTCAAAACCTAAGTCAAAAGATGTGTTGCTTTGGGGGAAAGGTTATGCTTTTATTTCCACAGGAAATGAGAGGCTGTGAATTCATTCTGGGTTAAAGAAAATCAGGTTTGATCAAGGAAGACCCCCTAAAATCCTAGCTACAAACATAAAGAAATAAACTACAACATAAAGAAGAACTACAAGACACATGATGTCTATTTTACCTGCTCAAACACATAACAAAAAATCATCTTTGGCTGACTTGTGTACAATGCACAGTCTATACTTGTATTAATGCAGATATGTATATTATCTTTAATAGTTTATATATTTGCAGAGCAAGGGGACCAGACACCAATAAAAACAGCCCAGGTTATCCAGCATCCAAAACAGCTTTGAGGCTGCTGACTGAGATGATCCAGCCTCACAGAATACTCTAGTTAANACCTAACAATTATTCTGATTTTCTCAAGATTCCCCCAAAGATGTCAGTGCCCCACAGACAACAGGGAGTAGTCTACAGAACTATAGCCACATTTCCAAAAAATGGGTTATGGATGTTTATTATCATTTAAGAGGGGTTGGTTACAAGCTGTTGTTGGTAATGGTCAGGAAAAAGGCTGAACAAAGGAGATTAGATTCAGGGATCCCATTCTAAAAAGAAAAAGGGGGATATAGAAATGATAGGATAAAAGGATAAATTATTGAATCTACTTTAATCCAAAAACAACTATTAATCTTAAATATTATACATTGGTAGGGATTTTTGTTTATTGATACAAATTTAAAGTTAATTTTGTTATACTGTATGTATATTTCTACTATTGTCTAAGGTATTATGCTCATGCAGCTAATTAAAAATGTAATATATAATTAAGAAATACAAATTAATAGTCATCTATTGATGGAAATGTCTTTCTAAAAATGTGTTGCTCTGATTGGTTGATAAATAAAGCTGTTTGGCCAATGGTGAGGCAGAATAATGTTAGGCGGGACATTTGAACTAGGGGGAGAAAAGCAGAAAGCAGAGCAGGGGAGACGCATTCTGCCAACTAGAAAGCAGCATGTAACAGCACACAGGTAAAGCCACGTGGAACACGTGGCCACACAGATTTATAAAATGGGTTAATTTAAGATGTAAGAGCTAACTAGCAAGAAGCCTGCCAGGGCCATAGATTAAAAATGATATAAGCCTCTGTGTGTTTATTAGGGTCTAAGCGGCCGTGGGAGCCGGGCGGGAACGGAATCGGAATCGGACAAACTTTCGCCTACAATCTATAGTGGTCAAACTTACAGTCATGTTAGGTATGTTTTCAAGGTCATACACAGATATATTTAAACATATAGATGGTCTTCAAATACTTCAAAGACCTACAGAATATGACATTTAATATGTTTAATAATCTAAGGAATTGCATGATAGACACATCTTGGCAGAACCAATCTATTTCAGAGAAGATGATGGATATTGAAGAAATTCAGTATAGAGTTTGTTTTCTTTATGGCAAATTGTAGCCATTTGGGCAAAGAAACTGCCCTTGCCTCAAGAGCTGACAATATACTGTCCAAACTAGACCAGCAGGATGCTAGAAAGGTGACTGCCAAATTTTGTCAAGACAAAGTAGGACAGTCCTTCAAAATCACCTGCTTTGCAGAAAAGTCTGTCAGATATGATAGGCTTGTAGGCCAGAATAGGATGCCCCTACATTACAGAGGAACTTTGGGTGACTGTCCAGGCAGCTTGATGTCCCTTTTATCAGGTAACATTTCATCCTTCTGGGGTCTTTGATGGAGTTGAAGACCAGATAGTTATAGTTATAGTTTTCTTTAGTTTTGATAAAAGATAAATTAGGTATAAAACTCGGGACTCACAAAGATAAGAGAGATGACAGAGTATTTAATTTTGCCAAATATAAATGGACTGGATATTATAACTGTAATTCTTACTTAAAAACCGTTTTTGTTGTATACAATTTTACTATGTTAAAAGTAAAACCTTCTTTTTTTAATTAGACAAAAAGGAGGAAATGCTGTGGAATAATCCTCTTGTACACTGCAAAGATTTGTCACTTGAATTGTTTTAATAAAATGCTGATTGGCCAGTAGCCAAGAAGGAAGTATAGGTGGGGTGACCAAACTAAGGATGATGGCAGAGTCAGAGGAAGTCACCAGCTAGATGCAGAGGGAGCAGGAGATAAACATGCCATGTTAATGAAGGTAGCACCATGTAGCAGNGCATAAATAAGGAATATGGGTTAACTTAAAATATAAGAGTTAGCTAGTAACAAGCCTAAGCTATTGGCCAAAAATNTATAATTTATATTAAGTCTCTGAGTCAGTTATTTGGGAGTGGGCAGTCAGGACAGGAAAATTCTGACTATAGAACCCATCTAACAGAAATCTGAACTGAAAGTGTAGAAAGAAGGGGCACTAGAAGTCATAATCAGAGNTTTAAAAAGAAAATCTGATATGGAGAGAGGAGGCTGCCTGCATGCTCACTGGAGGAATCTTAAACTAAACAGCAAAGCACCAAGAGAGACTTCTGCATGAGCTCATGAGTTCAAAGCAAGGTCCTGTACAGAAGGAAAAAAGGAGGGAAATACTCACAGCTTAGATAGTGAAGGGGTTTATCCCCTTCTAGAGGACTTGACTCTTCCCACTGTCCCTCCATCTATGTTATTTCAATTTCTGTCTGGCTCAGATTTCTACAGGAAAAGATGTGATCTGGGTATTTAAAAGGTGATTTTTTTTTTAAATATTCTGTGCATCTAAGACATGACACTGACCCTGTAGCATGAATCCTGATTGGTCTTAATAAGAAAANCCTGGAGCCAGATATCAGGGTAAATGTTGAAAGATCAGAGACACAGAGGAACAGCCCACAGCCACTTCTTACCTCACCAACTCCTCAGCCTCAAAAGGGGTGAGATCAAAGGCATGAGATCCCAAGTGCTAGGATCAAAGTCATGAGCCTCCACCACCTGACTCTGTTTCTCTTTTGACTGGATCAATCTCATGTAGCCCAGGGTGACCTTGAACTCCTGATCTTCCTGCTTCTTCCTCCCAAGTGCTGGGATTAAAGGTGTGTGCCACCACTGCCTGGCCTCTCTGGTTAACTAGTGACTCTGTTCTCCAGGAAAGCTTTATTTGCTAGAGCACAAACAAAATATCACATTTCCCTCTTTTTATCCAAAATAAAATAGAAGGTTATAACTAATATAATACTATATACAATAAATACAATAACTATTTACAGACAATAATTACATCCACAATGTATTCCATTAACATTTGACAAATTAAGTGAAAATACTCCATTATCTATCTTATCTTGGTGAGTCCATAGGATTGTATCCAATTCACCTTCTATCCTAATCTGAATTATCTTGCATTATCAAAATTGTCTTTTAGTGTCTCTCAATCCTATACACTTTACACCTCTTAGTAAGGTTCTTTTCTGAATCTGTAACAAGGAAAACTATAACTATAAAGTCTTCAACTCCCTCAGATACCTGAGAAGGAAGTAGCATTACCTAGTTAAACAGGAAGCACAAGCAAGCAACTTCTAAAAACTGTGAGAAATGACAGAAACGGCTGCCTGTCTGGACAGTCATCGGAGGTTTTTCTTTAATGTTGGGGCATCATCTTTGGCCTACAAGCCTAGCATATTTGACAGACTTTTTTGTGAAGCAGGATATTCTGAAGGGCTACCCTGCCTTGTCTTGGTAAAATTCAGCAGTCCTTTCTTTTGTGTGCTTTTTAAAAGTAGATTGAGGGGTTGGGGATTTAGCTCAGTGATAGAGCACTTGCCTAGCAAGTGCAGGCCCTAGGTTTGGTCTCAGCTCTGGAAAAAAAAAAAGTAGATTGAATAATCTATCATTTTATCCTATCATATTTATATCCTCCATTTTTCTTTTCAGAGTAGATTCAATAATCTACCCTTTTATCCTATTTTTTTGTTGTTTTTTTTTGTTTTTTTTTTGTTTGTTTGTTTGTTTTTTGAGACAGGGTTTCTCTGTGTAGCTTTGGCGCTTTTCCTGGAACTCACTCTGTAGCCCAGACTGGCCTCAAACTCACAGAGATCCACCTGCCTCTGCCTCCCGACTGCTGGGGTTAAAGGTGTGCACCACCACCGCCCGGCTTATCCTATCATTTCTTTATGCCCCTTTTTCTTTTNAGAACAAGAACCCTGAATCTAATCTCCTTAATTCAGCTTTTTTTCTGACCATTACCAATAACAACTTGTAACCAACCACTCTAAACAATGACAAATATCCATAACCCACTGAATGACCAAAACCCATCCCACCCCACCTCTTGGGAATGTGGGCATCATGGGCTTAAATTTCCTTCCTGCTGTCTGGGCAAGGCATCTTTAGGGAATCATGAAAAACAATTGGGTTAATTGTCAAGTCCTGGGAGAGCTGTATCATTTGTTGTCCAGTCTCTGTATAATGGGAAAGTGCAAGGCTTGTCTCAGGTCCTGGCTGTAGTAGTCTGTGAGGCTGGATCATCTCTGCTGGNCACCTTGAAACAGTCCNGAGCAGTTTGTAGTCCAAAGTCTTTATCTTTAGGTGTTGTTTATTAGCTTAGTAGTGTTATCAGGGTCCTGGTGGAATCATCGTCATGAGGCCCNATCATCCTTCTGGAGACTTCAGATATTGAATTAGGTCAGACTATTCCTTTACTTGATAATTTTTTCCAAGAAGTTCTCCCTTTCTTTGGATGCTTTCTGTCCCAAAGGTCTTTAAATTCCTCAAGATGGTTGTTTTTATTTTCCTGGAAAGACAAAAACAAAAGCCTGCCCCAACCCTAACTTTGGGGAGGATTCATTTTGGTAAGATATATCTGATCAAATGAAAAGCATTTGTTAGTCCTATAAGTTAGTTTAGATTGAATGGTCATGCTATTTGATGAACTATCGCCTCTTCTAATCAAGAGGTCTCTCTTGTTCAAATCTAATCTTTATCAATTTTGATTTATGATTTTTCCTGAATTTTTTTGTTCTCTCTTCTAGAAATGTTCTATCATCCAGAGCAGTATGATTTTTTACAATAGGCATTAGGTTCTTTAATTGCTCTGTGAAGGAGTTTCCTCCACAGTAATAGGAAATGACTGAACTGAATCTGATGGGAGGGGTGCATGGGGAGCTGCAAGAGGCTCTCCAAGCCATTTCCTGATGAGAAAGGGTTACCTTGACTGTCCCTTTTTGATCTACATTCATTGATCCATCGTTAGCCTTTACCACACCTTCTGCATACTCCAGAAGGGAGGGGCATTCTGTTTGGATTATTCTGAGAAGAAACACTGTTTCTAGGAATGTTGTGTTTACAATCCCTTTTTAGGGGACCTTGTTTACTGCAACTGAAACACCTGACATTTCAATTTTTCTTCAAACCTGGGGAAATCAACTCTCCTATCCAAGCATCATTATGGCTATGAGATTCAATATTGATTGTATCTTGGATCCATTCCTCTATGGGTGATGATCTTGCCTTTAATGGCCTAATTAATTATTCTTTTGCATTGTGCATTAGCATTTTCAAAAGCCAGATTCAATTATTATTAGTCTAGCTTCTGAATTTGGTATCATTCTATTTACTGCTGAAGTAAATCTTCATAAGAAATCAGTGAAGGTTTCTTTTGGGCCCTGTATGACTTTAGTAAACAACACAGTATTTTTTCCCACTTCTTCAAATCTATCCCAATCATTCAAGGCAGCATAAAGCAGGGTGTGGTCACCGTATAGAGATTGCCTTTGTACATCAGCATAATCTCCCTCTCCAAGAAGCTGGTCTTGGGAGATTTCTAGACTTCTAGCCCTACTTCATTGTTCAATGGCCCTAGCATCATATTTCTACCAGGTCCTCCACTATAACTGAGGACCAGGCTGTAAGATTGCTGTAACCAAGTCTCTCCAGTCTTGAGGGATAATTCTATNACAAGTTGACCATGAGTTTAACATCTGCTTCACAAAAGGTGAATACATGCCATATGAGATTATCACTTCCTTGAATCTCCTCAAATCTATCATTTGCACAGGAGTTTATTCAGGTCTTACACAGCTATGGGGATATCTATCNTTTGGCAGTTCCTGTAAGGTTAATGGATAAATTAAGGTTAGCTGTTTGAAAACCTTGGGCTGATCCTCTTTAATCTGTTTGTTTGTAGCCCTGGCTGTCCTGGAATTTGCTATGTAGACCAGGCTGGTCTTGAACTCAAAGAGGTCTGCTTGCCTCTACCTCCTGAGTGCTGGGGTTAAGGTGAGCACTATCACACCCAGCTGTACCATCTTTTCTATCAATGGGAGTTTTTACTAAAATGTTACATAGAGAGAGAGCACAGGCTTCTCGGCATAGGCCTGCCACCCTGTGAATTCTGCACAGGCTCATAGCCTGACCTTTGTCTAAGATCAAAGTATGGGCTCAAAGCTGCATCCTGAGCTGGGTGTTGGTGGCACACAGCTTTAATCCCAGCACTCCAGAGGCAGAGGCAGGCAGATCTGAGTTTGAGAGCAGCCTCAAACTTCCAGTGACCTCCAGTACTGCCAGGGCACAGAAAGCCTGTCTCAAACACAAACAAACAAAAAAATCAAAACAACAACAAACNCTCCAACACAAAAAAAGCTGCGCCCTCTTCTCAAAACTTACAATTTGCTTATCAGTTGCACTGCTTGTAAGAGTTTGTTGTTGTTAGCAGCTAACTAAGCATGTGAGGCCTAATACTGACCATCCAGAGTGAGGAACAGGATCACCTTTTCATCAGTGATAAAAATCCAGGGGAACTCCCACTAGGTGGGCCTGCCTGCTTGAATCCCCCTTCTGCAGAAGTAAATTTGCTTGCTCTTAATACTTTGGATTGTGTGGTCATTTCCTTGAGTCCCCAGACCCATTTTTTATGTGAGTACTTTCCTCCATAAAATGGAATACACCTCCCACTCCCTTCCTGACCCTAAAAGCTGAATTGTTACTGCTTCATTCTTGCTCCCTGTTAGAGCAATCTGTGGTCTCCTGTTCACTGCTGTAATACATCACTAGCAGTTCTACACGGTAGGCCTTTAGTAAATGATCGCTATTGAATTTATGAACAAAGAAATGAAAGTGTCAAAGGACTGAACCATAGTCCAGCCAAGTAGGACTGAATCAGTGCAATGGGAGTTGGGGGGTGGGGAATAGGAGTGAAAATGAGGTATGGGAGACAGAAATAAATTTGAGGGGGAGCCAGTTTCTCAGTCTACATCTAGGGCTGGCTTCCTGGAGTGGCCCAGACTCAAACTCCAGTTGACCAACTCAGACTCCTCCCCCACGGTGTTGGATTTGAGAATTTTGTTTTGGTTTCTCCTTGAGCCAACACACTCAGCCAATAACAGTCAGTAAAAGGAGATACACCAGAAGCCAACAGCTGTTCTTTGAGAACCTCGCCTGGCTGGCCCCTCACCCACCAGCATCGGGGCCCCTCGGTTGCCTAGGAGAAGTGGCAGGGCTGCGGGAATCCGGCAGAGGCCCACGGCTTCCCGGGCGCTGTCCGTGGTGCCCGAGCGTCAGCCGCTTCCGGGCCTGCGCTTCGCTAGCTCACCTCTTATAGTC
>LZPO01034974.1:228868-242772 GCA_001675575.1 Neotoma lepida
TAAGGGGTAGAACAAAAGACCTTCCCCCAGCAAAGCCACGTGCAGACCATCTCAGACACCTGCACTCAGGCCCGTGGTCCAATCATCTTCTCTATGCAGACCTGCTGGGTAAAGCCACTAGGAACCTGAAAATGGGCTCTCACAGGTCCCCCTTTTCTTTATAAATTTTTAACAAAATCTTGAATCTAATTAGAAAATAACCAAAGTTACACAACTATAATTTCTACAAACCCATATTTAAAAGCAATATTCTCCATCTAACCATTAACACTTTGAAAACTTAGCCAAACATCCAAAAGCAGTTTCTTAATATAACTTTACATTTTAAAGTAATCTTAGTATGCCATTTGCATTTCTTATTAACCAAACATTAATCCACTCAAAATATTTTTTAAATAAATCGACTAAGGAATATTACTTCCCCTGTTTCTTTATAACTTTTTAGAAAAAAAATTCCAAGTTTCTCTATTTAAACAGTTTCATTTGTAACACAAAACCAATTTCATAATTCCATTTTTACATAAACAATTCTGTAAAACAGTTTCATTTTTTAACACAATTCCAGAAAACAGATTCTAGATCACTATAAGAAAATTCAAAATTGTCTCATTGCAATGAAATCACTATTCATTTCATTTCTTAACTCCCAAAATTCAAATAATAAATTCTGTATCAGACTTTTAAATATGAAGAAATCCATAACCAAAACCTTTTGTAGTTTCATCTTTTTAAGTTCAAAAAGTTCAAATAAATTCTGGTACTAGACTTTCATTTCCAAATATGAAGAAACATTTTACAACCAAAAACTTTTTGCAGTTAATCTTAGTTCAAACAAGTATCTCTGTACTTTCATTCTCAAGCCAGAGACATTTTTAGTTAAATTTTAAACTGCACCGTTTTCGCTTTAGCTCAGGTTTTTCGGTGGTGTGTTGATTTTCCATGAATCTCAGCTGCGGATGCCTTGTTTTGCAGTTTTGGCATCCACTTCTTAGCAGCTTCTGGAGCTTTTGAAAACCGCTCAGACTGTCAACTTGTGGTCTATTAAGACACTACTTTCTGTGTTTCTTCATCATATACATTAAGCATAGACTCACAATCAACATTTACACTTGACTACAAACTCACATTCAACATATCTTGCTTTACACTTTTTTTTTTACAAATTCACATATAACATTAACACATGCTTATTTTATCATGGCCATTTTTTTTACCTCTTACAAGCTTATTTAACATATACTTATTTATATTTAAGGAAACGTTATAGTACTATAGCAAATATACCTTATATTCTTATTTCAACTTACAACTAGCATCTTTACTTCTTATATTCTTATATAAACTTACATTTACAACTAGTATCTTTATTTACTTCTTATATTCTAAGCTTATTAGGACTATCTTAGATACCTCTTGCATACTTATTTACTTCTTATTAGGTCTTAAAGAAATTCTATAGATCCATTTTTTTAAGCAAACTATAGGGCTACCATTAGCACATATCTAACTTAGTAAACCCTTAAAAGATTTCTTAACACTTAGAAATTTGACATCTTAACTTTCTACTTTTTACTCTCAAATAGTATCACTATCTCTATTAGATTCTCTTAACTAGACAGGAAATACAAATATTTCTAAAGTTCAGAGCTTATAGTTAACTTTGATGTAATGGCTCTCTTAATTCTGAGATTTAGTGAAATCTGTTGCTAAACAGTGCTTTATGTATTTCAGATCTTTTATAACAACTCTATTAAGATCTATCTCAATTTACAGCAAATCCAGAAAGAAAAAATGATAAGAAAATCTTGTAAGGAATATTCTGTTTCTAAATTGCTTCGCTAGTCATTTCGTAACAGTCAAGTTTCCCATTCAGCAGAAGACAATTGTCTAAGTTAGAGTGGAGTTCCAGACCTGCAGCTTTCAGCAGGTTCCTTCGTGTACCAAAAACATTGTTGAAACTTCATTTCAAAACTCCTTCAACAGTCTGGAGGTTTCCTTATTCTCCTACTATCCCCAGACTTCAAGACGGAACATCAATACCAGGAAAATTGATTTAGCTGCTTTTCACACTCATAACTTTTTATTAGCCCAATATTTTTAGCAAGACTGCTATGCTACTCTTCAAAGAATTCAAGAATACAAGTGTTTTTTCATGTTTCACTTCACTAGTTTCTTAACCTCTGATATTATTAGCAGCTGTGATATTTAGCATTGATTTCTTATAGAGAACTTTCAGCTGAAGCAACTTTGTTTTGGAAGACAGCTAGATTTTTTGAAGCTTTATCTTCAAAGCAGTCATTTCTTTTTGAATGTCTGTTTTCTTGTCTCTTTTTTAGATTTTCAAAGGAATCATTAATTGCAGGCTCTTTGTTCAAAAGCTAAAGAACTTTAACTTCCCTTGCTTTCTTAAGGGTTTTAAAGTGGCTTGTTAAACAGTTTCTAGTTAGAGTCTGTTAGTTTTCCCAAATTCATAACAGCTTCCCTGTGCCAAAGTTCAGACATTTCTGTTGTAGCAGAACTTTCAGTTTGCTTTACAAAAAAGCTTCATCTCAAGAGGGGGGTGAAATTCGCATTGAATTACCGTAAAGCTCTTAGCAAAACTCTTGCAACAGCTATTAGGGAAAATGAGGTATTTTCTCAAAGCAGCAAAAAGCGGCGAAGCGCCAAGCTTTGTACCTTTTCAGTTTTTCATTGGAACTGACATTCAACAAACTTAGATGGTTTTCCTCCTTATTCTTTTTAAAGCTGTATTTTAAGTTTACTACGAATGTTTTTGAGCTGAAGTTTTTGGACATTTATCGCCATCTTTAGGGAAAAAACTACGCTTCCCAGAATGCATTTCTGCTCATCAGCTTGCTCTTAGGAGTTAAGTTAAGGACTCCATTTCTCAGTTCTTTTTGAATCTAGGAGTCAACTTTCTGTTCTTTTTTACCGGGCTCGTTTACAAAGTTTTCATCCGGGAGGTTTGAACCAAGCTTTTTACATTTTCAACTACGGGACATCGGGCGATTTCTGTTCTCTCATTTGGCTTTAACAAGTGTTTCTCCTTCATCGGACACACCAGCCCCAGATCAGAACTGCACCTGCCTCATTAGTGTGCATTGAGGTGGGCAACTCCTGAAAACTTTTCTTGGAGTTTGTGTTGCCTCAGCCCATTAGTGAAAAACAAAACACTTAGCAAGGCTCTTTTTACAGTTCCTTTAGAGTCTCTCTCCCAGACAGCTCCCAGTTTGGTCTCAGTTCATTCCTTCCCCCAGAAAGAGTTCCTGATGCCAACAGTGGCAGCTTTTCCCTGCTACTGAAGGTAGGGGCTTTTTGTCTTTTTCTGTGTTCAGGGTCTGTGAAGTTTGTGTTTTTGCCTCATCAGGCCTTTCACCTGACCCAGTCCCCCAGCAGGTTGCGTTTGTTGCGTTTGTTTGACTGTCCGGACTCTCAGAGCTTATGCCAGAAGCAAGTCAGCTCAGGGGTTTACTGCCTCATCTTACAGGAGTCAGTTGAAACAAAGCTTTTCTCAGAAAGATGTTTCCTCTGATAGAAAAGAACTTTACTCCTGGATAGTTGTCTGTTCTGCCCTGGGCTCTTTCCCAAGACAGCCATCCTGACTCGGCAGCACAGCTGCAAAACACGGTTCAGCTGGCTTTATTGCTTTCCTCAGCAAGGCCTTCGCGTCAGGGAAGGATCTGTCTTAGCTCTTTGTAGCTCTGTGCCTGCACTTTCCCGAGTCTATGGCTAAGTTCTAGCTGTAGGAGAATTCTGGCTCGTCGCTTCTCAGTTGTTGGTTAGAAGCTGGGAAACAACGCTTATCAGAGTTTTAGCTCATTGCCTCAGGGGATTGTTAGGGCAATTAGGAGCACCTTTTCATTCTGATACTGCTCACTCAGAAACAAAGCTCTTGATGCCTCAGCTCAGCATCAGCTGCAAGGTTCAGGCCTTTTTGCTTTTTCCCAGACCAGCAGCCCTTCCCCAGGTCCTGTATGGCCTCTGTTGCAGCTTTACTTTGGAGAAACTGTCCCTTGTTTAGGCTTTGCTAGGCACTAACCTCAGGGAACTTCTGGCTGTTTACTAGCTTGAACAGACAAAGCTTAGAAGAGAGATTTTTAGAACCCTGCCTCCCTCATTGCAGGGAGGATTTTTCTGGCTTGAAAGAACTTAGAGAGGTTTTTGCTGTCCTAAGAAGTTTGTTTTCCCTTAGAGCTAATCACAGGTGATTTCCATACTAATATCTTCAGGTGATTCTAATTTTTGCACTTTACCAAAAGAAACGTTCTGAAAAGCTTTTTAGAGAGATTTTTAAGAGAGTTTTTGTTTGAGTGAGAAATTAAGGCTTTTTAGAGAGATTTTACGAAGTTCTTTTTCCAAGAGAGAAAGATTACCAAGCTCATTCCCGAAAGAGAGAAAGACCAACTTTTCCCAAAACTTTTGAACTTTTTGGCTTTTTACCCCNGTATTTTTGCCTCAGGGAGAAATTACTTTCTTCTGTGGATTGGGCTTAGCATTTTAGCTTCCCCCAGACCAAAAGCTTCCATAGGAATTCTTTTTCTACCCGATAAGCTCAGAAGAGTTTTTCTACCCATAAAGCTCAATGAAAAGATTTTTTTCCCCCAGTTTGCATTCATAGCCCCCAAAGTAAGAAAATTGAAGAGTTTTTCTTTCCCAGTTTGCGTTCATAGCCCACAAAGTTAGAAAAATTGAAGAGTTTTTGGCTAGTTGCCTAACTTAAGTTAATTTTTTCTACACGACCTTATACTTCTAAGTTTTTCCTACACTATATTACTACATTATACCTTATCACTGATAGAAATTGAGAGAGGGATAGAAGATAGAAATCTTTATAGAGGAGATTTTTGCACTGCAGCCTTGGACATCCTTCCAGTCCGTTTTCTTTTCTCTCGAGGATAAAACCCCCTGCCCTATCTAATAAATAGGTTCCATTTCAACACCAGACATGTCCCTTTCCTTATTCCACCGGCAGGGCCTAGCTCACACCTTTGCTAAAATCTAAATATTTTCCTTTATCTTTTGACTTTATGTCCCTGTACTATTATTCTTCAATCGCTGTTCTATGTCCTTATACTATTATTCTTCAGTCCCTGTTCATGGTGCCATTCTGTGGGGCGGCTACCAACCAACCCCACAGTTCCCCAGAGTTTTCTTGGGTGTGAGTAGCAGGAAATATTAGATAGAAGGATTTTAGATTATAAAGAAAAGGTAGAAATAAAGGATAGCCTCGAGAAGGCCCAGAACCTATTCCACCGGCCCCGTCGGTCTCTGCCCCAGGGTATTTATAAAAAAACTTGCTATCTGAGAAAGTTCCATGAAGGAGAAAATGACATGAACCTTAACCAGTCCATCCACCCCAAAAGAGCAAAAGACCTTCCCCCAGCAAAGCCATGTGCAGACCATCTCAGACACTTGCACTCAGGCCCGTGGTCCAAATCATCCTCTCTATGCAGACCTGCTGGGTAAAGCCACAAGGAAGCTGAAAATGGGCTCCCACAGGGCAGGGCAGGCATGAGCCCAGTGGCCTTCTCTACCACACTTAAAACAGGGACCTGGAGGCCTTCAGGTAGCTGGTTGGATAGCTTGTGTCAACATTTGGCAGTTATGTCTATAGGCTTTCTCTCTCTCATGGTTCACCTTAAAGCCACCGCCAAGACTTCTGCCTGTGGGGTCAGAGGATCTCTCTCCAGACACTTAAGTTTAGCCCTAATGTTGAGGAAGCTCTGTGAGACAAAGTGGGTCATAAGGAGCTGTTTGCCCCCTGGGCTCTCAGGATCCAGACTCGTATATTATAAGGGAGCCTTTGTAAGCCATTCCAGAAAATGAGACGGATTTTCTTCCTTATCTTGAATTACAGCTTTTAGCTTTTCATAGTTTACTGGTTTGAGGGCAGCCTTATGAAGACCTGCCAGGAGGCAGGTTGTAAACTGATCCCTAGCTAGAGAGCCACCCAGGGTATTATAATCCCAACGTGGGTCCTGATCGGGAACTGCCTCAGCCTCTGGTTGATGGGTAGCATTAGTTTGATGAATCTTGTCTGCATGTATCCTAGGCTGTTCCAAAACTCATCTTCGCCCCTCAGGAAGTAGGTTATTAGAAAGTATCATGTATATATCATGAAAAGTGAGGCTATAAGATTGGGTAATATATTGGAATTGTTTAATAAAGGAAGCAGAATTAGAAGTATAAGAGCCTAGGTTTTTTTTTGCTATCTGAGAAAGTTCCATGAAGGAGAAAGTGACATGAACCTTAACCAGTCCATCCACCCCAGCCACCTCTCACAAAGGGAGAACATTTGCTGGGTTGGCATGGCTGGAGTTGGGTCCCTTAGCAGCTCGAGAATGAGTGACAGGAGGAGTGAAAGTGGGAGCCCAGAGTCAGGCAGTTGGAGCAGCCCAATATCGGAGAGGAGGAGGGTGTTACTGGAGGAGCCAAAGGAGCAGATAGCTGAGGAGTGGGAGCAGGAGGTCAGATAGCTGGAGGTTCATTGGCAGGGTCCAGAGCAGTAGTGAGAGATTCCTCAGGTTTAGGTTGCATAGCTAGGAGAACGTGGGCAAGAGAGAAGGAATCAAGAAGGGAGGGTTTGAGCTGAGGTTAAAAAAAAAGCTTGGATGTAAGTTAATTCTTTCCATTTGCCCATTCACTGACAGAAGTTAGAGAATTCTCATAAAATATCAGGGTCCAGCAAGCCATTAGGTGGCCACGTTTTACTGTTATCTAAAGTGCAAAGGCAGAGAAGCTTAGAGGCTTTTAAGCAAGGCATTAAACTGAGAGGCTTATGAGTTTCTAGAAGACAGCCAAGAGAAGAGATGGGACTAATAGGGTTGGAAGCCTTGTTTCCCATGACTGCAGCAGAGATAAAAAAAAAAAAAAAAAAAAGTGATCCAAGACTACAATCGCAGGCGTCCCTGAGATCAAGTGAGGATTGGCGATTGGCACAAGTCATTCAACGCTTCGTCAAGCCAGAGAATGAGGGCAGGGCGTACACGGACTGAGTACGAGGTCTAACAGCGAGAATGATATCTCAGACCATAGTCATGGGAATTGGCTAGAGATTTAAGCCTGCAATGGGGGTCGACCATAGCTGATGAAGGCCATGAACAGGGGTTCCTCCAACCTCCAGGATACCAGAGGGATGCTGGATGATCTACAGTCATTCCATGGGTCCAGGGAACTGTTTACACTAGCTGGAAAGGGAAAACTCACCAATTGAAGCAGCTGGTGTTGTGGGAAGCAGTCTGGCAGCTGGGTAAATGGAAAGTGAGCAGTTGTAGATGGAGCAAACCCTGGTACAGGGTCCTGGCGCAGAGCATCAGAAGGGCCTGCTTCATCTCAGCACCAATGTTATTTATTAAGTGGTGCTGTTTACCATGTGAGAGAAGCCATGAAGCACAACATAACCCACTTTAAGAGTTTATTAAGGGAAGGGAATAGAAGGGATGTGCATAGGCCTATGGAATGACCATGCAGGAAGAGAGAGAAGGAATAGGTACAACCTGTTTTATAGGTCCCCCCCACACATGCACATATGGGCTTACATAGCTACACCATGCATGAGCATAGATTGCGTGATTACACAGTGCACTGGTTACATAGGATGTAGGGCCCTGGGATGACTAAGCATCTTGCCTGGCTACTGGACAGTGCACAAGCGGTCATGTAGCTGGGGGAGTGGATAGGAATTCTAACAGCCATCCTGTAAGGGATCCTGGCTTGGAGGCTTGAGCTCTTCCTTCTCTGACCCTGGCTATCAGAAACAGAGCAGCGGCAGGGTATCCCTGTGACTGACTTTGGGGTCACTGCTCCCAGTCAGGTACCTGCAGCTAAAACAAGGCCAGAGTGGAGGCCTACCTCTTCTGACATCCTTCCCTTTCCAGACACTCTGGTCACAGTGATCCCACCCGAATCTGAGCCCATAATGTAAGCCACTTACCTTGTAGTGAAGAGCGGAGGAATATAAAATTGTAAGCCTAGAGAGATGAGATCTGACAGCCCTCAGGTCTGTGAGCAGCCAAATGTTAACTTTCAGCAATTAACCCCTTGCCTTACAACTGCTGTGGATCAAGGTTAATGTTTAATAGTTGCTTCTATAGCACTCCCATCTTATTTCTATGTGACCTTCTACCTCACATTGTCACATATCCTTCCCAGCTATGGGGAGAACAGCTGTGGATAGCTGTTCATGCTTCGGCAAATACCTTAAGCCAACACCCTACAAGCAGAAATTGTAAATTTTAAAATGTAAACGTGACTCTAAGTTTAACATCAAGATTGTACAAAAATCCTTTTGTCCCATGCCTCATGCTTAGTTTTCACTATAAAAAGAGGCTCAAAACCCGATGTCATTGCCACAGTACCAGAAGCTTGAACTCTGACTGTGGCCCCAGCCAGCTGGTAAGCTTCTTTTTACCCCACAGTATCTGGAATAAAGTTTGTTGTTGAGGGCCATGAAAGTAAACAGGAAGTGATAAGTAGTGTTCCGATGTCAACCCACCAGAAGAATGAATCTCTGATGGGAAGCCCTACCTGGCAAGGACATGAGGTTCCTGATTGTAAATGACCATGTGCTCCTGTCTGTATTTCTCTCATGTGCCACTTCATTTCTTCCCTAAGAACTGCATTCCTTCCTTACTATATACATGTTTTTCTTATGTATATTTCATCTATTGGGCACAGATGTATCTATGAATGTTCAGGAAGATGACTTCTCATTAAGCTGTATAATTTTGATATATAGGAAATATACTAGGATATGTTTCATAACTGGATCTATTGTCCCTCAAGGACTGTAAAACCCTTAAATGTCTGCTTTGCTCCTTTTACTCACACTAACATAAGAAAACAACAATTTCTCCTCAGTCTAAGACAAAC
Source organism: Neotoma lepida (assembly GCA_001675575.1). NCBI lineage: Eukaryota > Metazoa > Chordata > Mammalia > Rodentia > Cricetidae > Neotoma > Neotoma lepida. The sequence goes on from LZPO01034974.1 coordinate 237,740, forward strand.
TGCATACAATGATCTCATTTTTATCTTGGAATAAGTTCAAACTGGGCTAAATATCTCTGCATATGGATCTTAAGTTTAAAACTTTATGTGCAAGGTGATAGTTGCAAGTGTCTGGCCTTGTTGTATCAAAGTCCCTCAAGATTAATGGCAAACTAGGACCAAATGTTATCACTGGGCACTGTGCCACTGGGCTCTGATCACAGTCTTACTCCTGAGTCCTTGAAACTTTGTGTTGCCATGGTAAATGGCTCTGCCCTTATCATTTACCCAGTGAGATGTAACTCTTGTAATTTCTTCAAGCTCCTGAAAGAAGTGTATTTAAGCTAGATGAACAAGAAGCTGGAGGAGAATAGAAACAGAGAATAAAGAACATGACTGGAACAGCACGTGTGTGAGTTATTCCTTACCCCTCAGATTAAAACTATCTTAAGTTCCTTTCAGTATGCTGTGGCTTCTGACCTGAACTCTGGAGGTAGCCTTGCAGGGCTGCACTCCAATGTTACTGATATTTCACACCCAAAATACCAGGGGACCAGGAAAGTAGTAACCCAAGACTATTCAGGGAAAGGAATAGCTCTTGGCAGGGAAGTCATCTGCATCGATCACAGACAAGCCCTCACTGGTTGGATTGTGCAGATCCCAGGTCCACAAGAGAACTGCAAAAGGTAAGTAGAAAAATCCCCAACCACCTTGGAGGGCAACCCCAGGAAGTCCTTTCTGGAAATGTTGGAGATAGACACTTCTGAATGGGCAGGTTCTCAGAGAGTCCTCACTAGCAGAATGCTACAGTTTTCACCGACTCAAATACCTTGTTAAGGGTCATTAGTACCCCTGCCCCAATCTTCTTTAAATGCTCTCTTTCTATAATTTTTTCTCCTTTTCTGGGCCAAAAAAAAATCTACAATGAAAGAGTTAATTGTTCAGATTAACAGTTCAAAAGAGAATACTGATAAATCAAGCATAAAAAATTAACCTTTGAGGATAAAACTGACTTGGAGAATAAAACAACAGACTATTAATTCCAAAACAGCCCCCTGACAAACACAAAGACAAACAAAGGGAACCTCTGAGTTTCACTGACATTGTAGGTCGGGCTCAAAAACAAATAATGACAGGCAACGGAGACCTCACTCCCTCCCTTCACGAGAAGAGTCTGCTGCTAGCTCATTCAGGTTTTAAGGAAGAAACATCAAAATAAGATAATCTTATTTGGCTTTCTCTGCTCAGCCTAATATTTTATCACTCCATATTGTTTGGGTTGGATCTCCACCTCAACCACTGGCACCCTGTCATCCTATACACAAAGAGTCTGGAATGTTTGCATGGAAACACCCCCTCAGCCCCTGGCATCTTGGCATCCTTGTACCCAAAGGGTCTGGAATGTTCTGGTGGAAGATCTACCTCAACTCCCTTCCCACCCACCCCTTTAAAGCCCGCCAAACATGACTCCTTCCCCAGAGGCTCAAGACCACTCTCACAGGGTATTTAAGCTGCATCCCAGAAAACAGACACGTGGTTCTTCCAGTCTCTCATCCTGGTCTCCTCTCTGAGGGTCCAGGGAATCACCCAAGAAAGCTTTACCCATTCAACCTGGCCTTTTCCTAATTTGGTCTGATTTGGATTGCTGCATCGGCGGAGAGGCCTGTCAGGGTGCAAAAAAACTTATCATCTGTAGGTTCCATCAAAGGGAGCTGATTTTTCCTCTGCAGCCCAGGGCCACATGGTAGGAAAACACCACTCTCTCCCACACCTGCTTTCTGCCAGACTAAGATTAACTTTTGGCTGAGTCAGTTTCCTTTCTAAGTCACTCCCTAGGATGCCCAGGACCTCTTCATTTTTGGGGGTGTCCTGCCAAAGACACAGCCATGCCAGGCCCCAACCTATTTTGGAGTGTAGGACTGCCTTTGTTCCGTGGGACCCCTTCTCCAGAAGACCCTGTTGAAGGGAATTTCCCACACCCTCCCCTTTTGACCCAAGAACAACCACAGTGGACGCATTGTCCTAGGCTTCGGGTCCCCAGCACAGACTTGTGAAATGGGCACTTGCAGTTCAAAGCCAGATTCCTAAATGTCCCTGGACTGTATTTTACAAAAAACTATTCAAATTGGGGCTATCTGATACCATCTGTCCTGAATGCTTCATTTCTCTGAGCACTAAGGCCAGGGCACAGTATGCCTTGATAATCAATCAAGATGGCCTCCAGAGGGAACCTTAGAATTTTCCGTCCTCCACGATCTTGAAAATTTTTGTGGGTGCAGAGATAAATGTACAGAACTGCCCTATGTCCACGGATTTTGAGTTCTGCGTTCCCACCCTCCCTACAGCAGCCAATGTCTCACGGCACCCGTCTTGTTGGCTCGGGTCATGGCACCTCCAGATTCCCACCTATCTGGGAACTGGGATCCTGACCATGGTGCTGGAGACACTGGCCCCTCCCCNACTTCCTTGACCTCTACTTACCCAACCCCCTCCTACAGNGCCACACNTTCNATTCACTGGCCAAATTCTTCCTCCTTCCCTGCCTTCCAGTCCTCCCTATTCCCTTCTGCTCCTCTCTATCCCCCAATGCTTCACCTTACATCCTGGTCCCCTTCTACACACTGGCCTGATGCCCCTGAATTTTCCCCATTTTCTTCTCATCCTCAGTCTCACCAGACTCCTGCCCTCCTCTGCCCTCTCCGAGAGGTAGCTGGAGCCGATGGAATGGTCTGAGTCTATGTGCCCTTCTCTCTTCAGGATCTCTCACAAATAGAAAAACAATTGGGTTCCTTCTCTGCTAATCCTTCTGTTTACATCAAGGAGTTTGGTTATCTNNCCCAGGNCTACGATCTGACCTGGCATGACTTTTATNNGATNCAGGTCTCCACCCTCACTCCCAAGGAATAAACTCGAGTTTAGGCAGCAGCTAGGCAGTATGCAGTCCAAACCCACCTAATNGACAATACAGTCCNTGTGGNTGAGGTGGTGGTGCCAGCTACAGAACCCTACTNGGATTACCAACCAGGTCAAAACGGCCTCCAGAGAAGAGACCTCATGGTTCCTTGCCTCCTCCAAGGTATGGAAATGGTCTCAGACAAAAGTGTTAATTTTGATAAGCTCTGAGAGATTACATAGCTAGCTGACAAAAACTCGACTATGTTTCTGAACCGGTTACAAGTGACCATGGTTCAATATACTGGCCTTGACGCAGCCTTCCCAGCGGGAGCCACTGCCCTGGCCACCTATTTCATTTCTCAATCAGCACCANATATTAGAAAAAAATTTAAAAAGATTGAGGAGAGCCTTCAAATTCCCCTACAGGAATTGGTGAAAATGGCTTTTAAAGTTTTTAATGCTCAAGAAGAGATAGCCAAGTTATCCCGACAGACCAGGCTACAACAGAAGGCTATACTCCAAGCCTAAGACTTAGCAGCTGCCCTGAGGCCACCAGGTTCCCCACNAGGGGGACATGGGAAGTCAGTCACAAGGCTCCATCCCACTGGAGCTCAGCCCAAGTTAACTCTGCCAGAAACTTGCTTCAAATGTGGCAAGCAGGGTCACTGGTCATGGTATTGNCCTGACCCCCAGCCGCCCAGGAGGCCATGCCCTGTCTGCCAACAGCCTGGGCACTGGAAATTGGAATGCCNCCATGCNGGCTCATCCTCTATGCCATGCCACAGAGGTCCAGCCTCACCAACATTGGCAACTGAGTCTCTTCCAGCCTTTGAACACTTAAATCTGGCAGCCTAGTTGGTGACTGCCATGACCCTCTCCGAGCCTAGGGTGACACTGCAGGTAGCAGGTAAGTCCACTGACTTTCTTTTGGACACAGGAGCTACCTTCTCTTTTGACATCTCACTGNGGTNCTACAGTTCCCTTGTCAATTTCTGTCACCGGGGGTGGANGGGATCCCTTCCTTCCCACTTAAGACCCTGACACTTCCCTGCATTCTTGCAGGGAGATTTTTCTCACANTCCTTTCTGGTTATACCTGCTTGCCCCACACCTCTACTTGGTTGTGATATTCTCAGCNNCTTTNGGGCNACNCTCACCTTGGCCCCCACAACCTCTCCTGAGTCCCATTTTCTTCTTCCCTTAATAGCCTCACAGGTTCCTACCCCAGACTGTTCTGTCCCTACCCTTCCTTACCCAGTGGATCTCCAAGTATGGGATACCTCAACTCCAAAGGTGNCTACTCACCACCAGCCAGTTCTAATTCGCCTTAAGGACCCTTCTTCCTTCCCTTCCAGACTCCATTTTCCTATTTCTGAAATCCATCACCGAGGCCTTAAGCCTATTATCATCCGCCTTTTATCTCAGGGACTTTTAATACCTATGGACTCATCCTGNAGCACACCCATTCTTGCTGTACATAAGTCCTCTGGTGCTTAACAATTCCTACAACCTCCTGTCTAACATTCCTCCTGCCACCTCCCACTTTACTGTTCTGGACCTGAAAGATGCCTTCTTTACTGTCCCTTTACACCCTAACTCATACTTCCTCTTTGCCTTCACCTGGGAGGACCCTGACAACTGGTCCTCCAGACAGCTTACATGGACCATTCTCCCACAGGGTTTTTAATGGGGATGTCTTTCTGTATGCTGTGAATATGTGTTGCTCTGATTGGTTGATAAATAAAATGCTGATTGGTCAGTAGCTTGGCAGGAAGGATAGGCAGGATAAGCAGACAAAGAGAATTCTGAGAAGAACAAGGCTGAGTCAGGAGATGCCAGCCAGCCACCCAAGAAGCAACATGTGATGAGACGCAGGTAAAACCATGGAACACGTGGCAAAACAGAAATTAATAGAAATAGGCTGAATTTAAGTATAAGAGCTAGTCAGTAATATGCCTGAGCTAATGACCAAGAAGTTGTAATTAATATAAGCTTTTGAGTGATTAATTTTTAAATGGCTGCAGAACCGCTGGGTGGGCTNGACNNNGTGGNGCCTGGCGGGACCTGGACAAATTTTCTCCTACAGGTTTTCAGGACAGTCCCCATTTCTTTGGCCAAGCCCTGGCTCAGGTTCTCTCCACCTTTGACTCTGGTCCTAGC
>LZPO01034975.1:12365-30186 GCA_001675575.1 Neotoma lepida
CTCCCAAGTGCTGAACCGAGATGTGCCCCAGCACGCTATGCTCCCATTTCTTTGCTTCTCTGAGATTCTGTTTGGTTCAATCGCTTTCAAGGCAGCGTAGTTCAGCCCAGATCTCATCCTGTTCATCNACTTCATTCTCACTGCCTTTAGCTCTGGCTGCTTGTTAGTACTCAGCCTCCCAGAAATCCAACCAACTGGCCACTTCTTTCCGTCCACTTACACGAATGCTTCTGCAGGAAACACAGCAAACTCTTTACTTAGGTCNAAAAAGATAGCTCAGCAGGTAAAGAATACTTTACCTGAGTTCAATCCCTGACTTGAGAAGGGAAGAAGCAACTCCACAAAGTTGTTCTCTGACCTCCACCCACAGGCTGTGACATGTACATGTATAGGCACACTTACAGGCTTACACACACACACACACACACACACACACACACACACATCCCTCACTGGCTGAGAAATTCTGTTTTTGTGTGAGCCAAGATGTTTACTGAGATATTTTTGGGCATAGTTAAAAAACAAACAGAAATAATCTAAACTCAATTGGTGTTTGATTCATACAAACAAAATGCTACAGAGCTAGTACAAATAGAAGATTAATCTCTGCATATTGGCCTGGATATATACAAAGATGTACTGTTTAGAAAAAGGAAACAGGAGGGGAAATAGGATCAAAATTTATTGTACAAAATNTTAAAAAATAAACAAATTTATGAAAGTACATTTAAATATACATGTTAAATGTTAAGGAATTAATATTGGGTAGATCTCTAATGCCTCCCAACTTAGGTATAATAATTTTGTAAATTATTTTTTGTGATTAAACTTAATTTCTCTAGTCTCTTTTCTGCTGACTGGCACAGGCTAGTTCTGACTCACATCAGAGTGAAGGCAACAGGTGCTGTTTTCTGTTACCTCAATGTTCTCTTCTTCACTCTCTCTGTAAGGGAAGGACTGATTTCCATGGAGGCCTACATAGCTGCCAAGAAAGAGACATCTAGATTCATCCACTGTGCATTCATTCATTTATTCACATAGCCAACCATGTTTTCATTTGTTGTAGGTAAGAGTCCAGCCATCGTTCTCACTTCTAGGGATACAGCAGTGAAGGAACCACTACAATCACAAAAGCAGAACAGAAAAGCATGACTCCGTGAATGCAGACAATCAATTCTAAATAATATTATCNGGTAAGTGTTTTGGAAATAAGAGAAGAGGACAAGGAGGGTGAGGGCAAGGAAAGCCTGAGATGTTAATCAAAGATGGCCGGGAAGGCTCACTCTGATAAGCTGATATTGGAGCAGAGACCTGAAAAGGGGGGACAGAGAGAGAGGGAGGGAGGAGGGGGGAAGCACAGGCAAGTGGGAGAAGGGGCTCCAGTGAGCGGAACATGTGAAAGTGTGCTGAAGCAGTAGCTTATTCCAAACATGAATGGCAGCAAAAGACAAGCTTGGTAGTGGGAAAACAGATTGGGAATAGAATGCACACACGTGTGTAATGTTTAAGTTTGTGTGAGTATGTGGGTGTGTGTAAAAACGTGTATGGATGAAGGTGCATGTGTGTCCTATGTAAATGTGTGTGCAAGTGTTTTCTGAGTTTTCTGAGTGCATGAGTGTGTCTAAGTGTGTGTGAGAGGTTGTATAGTGAGAATGTGTGAGTGTGTTTGTTGAAAATGAGTGTGTATAGCATATAGTGTGTATGAGTGTGTGCCTGTAGTATGTGTGAATGTGAGACTGTTGGAATATGAGTGTGGGTGTTTGTGATTGTGTTTGAGTGCAGGTGTGTGCCAGCATGTGAGTGACAGTGAGTGTGAACATGTGTGACTGTGTGTGTATGAGTGAGCATGTTTGTGTGTAAGATTGGCCTCTGCTCTCCTGTGTCTTTCATGTAGCTCAGTGCANGACAGCTAAGGGTCCTGCTGTCACAGGATCAGTTACCAGCTTAGTAACTCCTGATTCCTGCTTTTGGCCCTCTTTCCCACGTCCACAGACCTTTCCCAGGCTCGTCCACTAGGAAAACAGGCTCTCCCACCCTTTGTCACCCATCCCACGAAGCCACTAACTTGCCGAGGTTCTGATCCTCAGTCCCATATCCAGTCTTACCCAGTCTCCCACAGGAAAAAACATGCTCTCCCACTAACTTGCTAGGGTTNTGAAAATCTCAACTNTNAATTTTTCTCCCAAAGATTTATCTCTTCTTAGATTCCAAATGCTTTTTGAATTTCCAAATTGAAGAATGATCTTTCTTCCTTGAAGTGAGAAAATTTTCTCTTGGTCCTTTCTCTGAAAATATGTGCATGTCTCTTGATGAACTAAAGGGGAAAAGAGAAGACATGAGTGTCAGAGTCTCTGGGGATTTAAACCACANTGATTAANATTTTTACCTTAACTTTCTAACAAAAGCCTGAAAAGACTAACTGCTAACTGTAGCTATCTCTTGTGTTTGGTGTTATTGTCAACTATGCCATAGCTTTCCCAATCTGTAGACTCTTTCAACAGATGCCATGTAATCGCACAAAGCATAAAAAGAAGCAATAANATTATATAGAAATAAGATGTTGCTGATTGGTCCAGTTTCTTTTTCTGTTTCTCTTTCTTCTCTGCACCTCCTTCAACATCTTGAAGAGAAGCTTGCAGTTTCCCTCTCTGACTTCTTTTTTTTTTTCTTGTTAACTACAACCTTTATTCTCTTCTGAGGTGCCTCCTTCAAAAAGTTTCTCTTTTTAGGATAATTCCAGAAAAACCTGTTATTACCTCCAAAGCTTTGTTATACTACTTGTTGAAAATATATATTTCAGCTGCTATGCTAACATCTTCCATGGAGATTAAGCCTTTGTGTTTTGAGAAAGCTTATTCAATTATGTTTATAGCTGAAGTACGGCCATTGGTTTCGTAGTAACACTTTGCCATATCTCTAGTCAACTGCATAAAACATTCTCCATCAGGTGGAGATCTAAAATACTCCTATAACGTTCTATGGACATTTTGTGATCACCCATCTTCTCATAAGGGCTTGATCTCTCCCACAGGTGTCAGTAGGTTCATATTTAAGAGCTTTTGTAGAGTAAAAAATATCCAGCTTAATATTAGCTTGTTCCGGAGACATTTCCGCCAGCCTAACCCATTCTTCTGTGTCACTGGGACTTAAACGTGCAGCAATCACCTCAGACTGCAATGATTTTTCCATGTCACCTTCATTCTCGTACATCACGGCAAGTGTAGAGAATGGCTCATAAGTCAAAGAGCTTGTCTTTCCATGCACATCAATATCGCCTCTTCATGTTCTCCTCGAGCAAAGAGCCTATTNGCTACACCCACGAGACCTCTCAGGACTCTGGGAAGTTTACTCTGCCATCTCTTCCTCTTTTTCATCATTGTCAGTCTCCCGGAGCAGGGAAGCCAAGACTCTGTGAACTGATTTACTCCATCTGATGTTTCTCTTCATTGGCATCTTTGTCCTGGGATTTGCTGAGTCACTTCCCCTTGATGATGGAACTTCGGAAATATCTGGGTTTTCTTCGGGTGATGATTTTCCTTCTTCCTGAAGACTTTTCTTCTTCTGGACTTTTCTCTGTTCTTTTGGTCTTTCGAACTCTTTAAGGTGATTTTCCCTTCCATGTAGTCCGATAAGTTCCAGGATGAACCCGGACATGTCTGCGAGGCAAAGCTGGGCAGCAGATCAGGAAAGCGGCAACACCCTCCCTCACTTCTTAATAGCTTCCAAGCCACCATCGGGATTGTTCCCTATGTGGTCACCTCTAGGACACACTCAGCCTATCTTCCCACTTCCCTGGCTTGGAGCGTGGAACTCTTCCGGCTTTCTTGATGAGCTTCTCTCTTCCTTCCACGGACGCCTCCCACTCTGTTACATAGATACACGATTTTTATATTGTTTTAATTATTTTTGAAAATTTCATATGTCAGTACTGTATTTACATCACTTCCCTCCTCCCTCTAGCCCACAACTCCACCTGTGTCTCCCCTATTCCATCTCAAATTCATGACCTCTTTTTAAATTATTACCTACATGTATACACACACATACATACACACAAGTGCATGCACACACACCCCTCCCCACAGAAATGTGTTTACACACATTTATATAAATCTAGCTTGCAGAGGCCATTTGGTCTTGCTTGTGTATGTATGTATTTAGGGTTGACCCCTTGAGATTGGTTAATTTACCAGGGAATTAATCTCTGGAGAAGACTGAAACTCCTCTCAGCAGCAATTAATTGCCTGTAGTTCTTCATCTAGGGATAGGGCCTTGTGAGATTCCCCCATTCATGCTGGAAGGCCAACTGTTGGAATTCNTGGCCACTCCCCAGCTAAGTAACTTCACATTCGCACTTCGGGCATGTGCAAAGGGAAATCCCGCCTCTTCCTCCCTCCCCTTCTCTCTCTTCCTTGCTCTTTCTCCACGAGCGGCCGTGCACGCTGTGTCCCTTTCTCTCTCTGCCTCTCTCTCTCTCCGCCATCTTCTTCCCCCCCCNACTTTCTAATAAAGCTCTGATACTGGGTTTTGTCGTGCCTGGTGACCTTTTCTCGCATGGTAACCGCAGCGCTGCAAAATGCAAAACAAAATACTAACATTGGTGCCGAGACAAGGCAGGCTCTCCCGGCGGGAATACTAACACCAACTTGTGCTGTTATTGCACAGGTCTTGTTTAGGCTATTGTCTTAGTTAACTTAAGGTTTTTATTGCTGTGAGGAGATGTGGTGGCCCACAGAGGCTATCTAGTGAGACCTTACTCAAGGTCAGAGAATCTGAGCTTGCTTTACCCAGCAGGGCTGCATAATGGGATGATTTGGCCAGGGGTGTGTTTACCAGGTGTTTGGAAGGGTCTACACTTGGCTGTATGGTGCGCTTTGATCATGAAAGGGGGAAGTCTTTTGCATCTCCCCTTGGCATATTATAAAAAGCCCTTTTGAATAAACCTCTGAGTATCTGGGTATTGATCCAGGGCGCTCCGAAGCTATCCTGTGTCTCTTTGTCTTTCTCCCTAATATTTCCTCATTATTCTCTTCTCCACCTAAGAACCCTTCAAAAGGTGGGAGCAGGTTGGAGCTGGACTCCCACAGACTCCCACAAGGAGACACCATACCACTGCAACTTTTATAAAGGAAACATTTAATTGAGGTGGCTCGCTTACAGTTTCAGCGGTTCAGTCGATTATCATCTTGATGAGAAGCATGGCAGCATGCAAGCAGACATGCTGCCAGAGCTGAGAGTCCTACATCTTGGCTCGCAAGCAACAGGAAGTGGACTGACTGCCACATTGAGTGAAGCTTGAGAAAAGAGACCTCAAAACCCACCCCCACAGTGACACACTTCCTCCAACAAGACCACACCTACTCCAACAAGGCCACACCTCCTAATAGTGCCACTCCCTTTGGGGGCCATTTTCTTTCAAATCACCGTAGCTATTAAAATTTTGTGATTTCATAAGTATAGCTTCCCTGTCATATATAGAAGACACTGTCTCATAACAGATGTCTCAGCCCTCTNGCTCTTAAAAATCCTCCTGCCTCCTGGTAGGTGATGTTCCCTGAGCCTTAGGTGTTAACATGATGTTGTAGGTGTATCAGTTTGGGTTGGATACCCCACTGTTGGTTGTCCTCATCATTTTGACCAGTCATGGATCTCTGTAGTAGTCTCCGTATGTTGAAGAAGATTGGCTTCTTTTTAAAAAAAAANNTTTTTTAATATTTGTTTATTTATTGTATATACACTGTTCTGCCTGCATGTATCCCTACCCGCCAGTAGCTTGCGCCAGATCTCATTACAGATGGTTGTAAGCCACTACGTGGTTGCTGGGAATTGAACTCAAGACCTCTGGAAGAATAGCCAATGCTCTTAACCCCTGAGCCATCTCTCCAGCCGAAGACTGGCTTCTTTGATGAGGGGTGAAAACTGTACCTATCTGCAGGTATAAGGATGAGAATTTAGAATGCAGCTAGAAATGATAATTAGCTTAAGGAAGTGGGAATAGGTTCTACTCTAGGGTCCATGACCTCACTGGCTACAGTGACAGTTGGCTGGTGTATTAATTTCTTTTTATTGATGTAATAAGCAGCATGACCAAAAGCAACTTGAGGATGAAAGTGTTTATTTGGCTTACACATCTCAGTCACAATCAGTCCATTATGAAGAGAAGTCAGGGCAGAATTTGAAGCAGAAACACAGAGACCATGGAAGAATGCTGCTTACTGGCTTGCTCTCCCTGGTTTCTCAGCCTGCTTTCTTACGCAGCCCAGGACTACTTGCCCAAGAGTGGCACTGCCCTTGTGGCTAGGTCTTCCCACAATCATTAACCAAGAAAATGCCCCACAGGAATGCCATCAGGTCAGTCTTATGAGGGTATTTTCTTAATTAAAGTTGTTTCTTTACTGATGACCCAGTTTGTGTCAAGTGGACAAAAAATTAACCAGCACAGCTGCTTTACAGTACCAGGCACAAATTCCTTCCCATTAAGTGTGCCTGAAATCTAATTTGGCAGCTGTTGGTTAACTCAAAGATTTAAGTACCACTGTTGCACCCATGGGAATATCTTGAAGAGAACATATATTTTGGACAGGAAGCAAGCTGATATGTAAAGCAAGTCTTTAAATGACACCTATCTGGCTCTTCATAAATATATAATGGGTTGTTGTGAGCCTTTGTAGTAGAGTTGTTTTTTCCAACTCCTTCCTTCCATCCAACTGTTTGGTGCCCTGTATCTACCTCCCTCTCCATCTCCTCTCTCTTCCCTTCCTAGCCTAGTTATGACTGTTCCAGGTTCTTCTACTTTGAGATCTTTTCTTCTTCTTCTACCTATCAGAGAGAGCCTGTGGTGTTTGTCTCTCTGTGTCTGGTTTACTTCATTTTAAACAATGTCCCCAGTGCCGTCTAGTCTGTTATAGATTATATATTATTTCTTTTTGTGGATGAATAATATTTAACTGTGCATATAGACCTTGTTTCCCTTGTCCATTTATATATTGATGGACACCCAGGTGACTCTGTATCTCAACTCTTGTGAATAGGAAAATTAGCAAATAATTCCTAATTACCAGTACAACCTAGTAATTGAATATACCCCCTATCATAATATGGTTTCTGTAAAATTTAACTAGTGGCAGGCTCTTTACAGTAAATAAAAGCTCTATCTACTGACACAGTATCTTAAGAAGCTGAGTAGGGTGGCACATACTTTTAATCCCAGCACTCCACAGGCAGAGGCAGATGGATCTCTGTAAGTTCAAGGCCTGCCTGGTCTATGCTGAGAGTCCCTCTCTCAAAACAAACAAACAAAAAACAAAAAGGAGGCAATGTGATAGAAAGAAAAGTGTTACCCCATATATAACAAATAAATCCTTCTTCTAAATCAAATGGGCATTATTTCAAAAACTATAAAGATAAAAAATAGGTAAAAGTTCAATATTAAATTACTCAAGTGTTATAAAGTGAGATGTTATTATAGTAAAAATGTTGCAAATGATCAAACACTATTTTTTCTATTAACATTTTTTGAATTGTATTTTGAAGGTTTTGTAAGGGTTAATATGTCCATCTACTAAATAGGTAGACTTTGAATTAACCAAATGGACAANTAGGTGAGGAACTGGGAAGGGTGTGCCAGGGCTTGCAGCGGCACTTTCTGCGTAGAGAAACGTGAAAAGCTAANTCCTGGTGCGGTTCCTAACACAAGAGGGGGAAGAAGAGTGTAGTGTGAAGTGAGGCAAGATGATGGAGAATATTGGATCGATAATGCTGAAGACTGCACCTTTTCCTGGGGGTGGTCAGGGCTGATTAGGGAGCTCTCCAGAAAGAGTGATTCCGCCGTGATAGGGAAAGCAGCTGCCTCGGAATGAGGCTGGAGATGGGATGATTGCGCAAGCGCTGCAGAGTGGTCCAGTGCGACAGGGAGCTGGAACATAGGGACCTGGAAGTGCTGCTGGAGAAAACCAACACAGGTGTCACTCCTCATCAGCNGCAGTTTAGCTTGTGACATATTCACATTAGTAGTACCAAAGCCACGGACAGCCTCTTCCTTGTTGAAACTAGTTCATCTTCAAAGGCAGCCTGTCCCTTCCACTTTCACTGGCATGGTCGTGGGGCTCAGGAAGGAGGCTGTTGGTCCAGAGCTGGGCGTGGCTTATGGGTACTAACAATTATGGCCACTTTCTGCTTGTCATGGCNGTTAGCTGGCTCTCACCCTGGCTGTAGGCATCTGATAATGCAAGGATTTGGACCCAAGTTGTAGGTAACTCCTGTCTTAGAGCTCCTGCCCGGACCCTCAGGGAGTTTCCTGGAAACACNGAGCCCTGTTGCTATAANGGAACCAGCTCTGCTCTAAAGGGCCAGGAGAAAGACACTCGGGCTCAGTGGAGAAAAGAACCTCACAGTCTTAGGGGTGACTAAGGGGCTCCTCAAAGTCTCATTTGGAAATAATTTTTACTTTTCAATGAGTATAATACACCAGGTTGTTGATCTAGAGTGTATAGTGTGCATATATGGTAAATAATGTGCATATTGCCTGTGTATGTGCACATATATAAACACACACATATAAACACACACATATATAAAACCAGGAGGTTGCTCTGCAGAGACTGAGGATAAAAATGTGGCTTACTGTTAATACTCTCTGTCACCCCTGCCTTTGCCTTTTAAGAAAACAAAACCATTCTAGATTGNTATTATTATTTTATTTCTATTGAGACAGGTTCTTTCTATGTAGCTCTTGCTTTCTCTGGAACTCTGACTGATCTCTAACTCACAGGGACCCTCCTGCCTCCTCCCTCCTGAGTGCTGGGATTAAAGTCATCTGTTGCTATGCCTGGCCCNACTAGATAATTTTATAAGGTATCTAAAAACTATGCAATTTAACTTTTATATCATATGTTATATTTGTATGACTTAGGGGAAATTTGCATATATAATGTTTTAACTACATAGGAAGAAGTTCTAATTATAGTTAGGTTAGTTACTCTATCTACATTCAGAGACGACAGAAATCCTTTCTCTGTATTTAAGCTGAGTTACATGGAGCCGGTAAGAAAGGATTTAAGTAGTCATTTGGCAAAAACTAAGAAATATTGAAATAAGGTGAAAGATGTTCTCCCCTAGGTGGGCAGGAACATCCAGAAGGCCATATATATGAGGATGGATGTTATTGAAGTGGAGGTGTTAAGTTCATAATGTGATGGAGAGCTCATAAGTGTTCCTCAGAGGACTCTGAAGTCTAGGGCAGTTAAATGACTTGTCAAGATCACACAGCAGTTGATTGCAAATACTGGATNGAAACTACTTCACTTGTCTCAAAGTCCATTGCTTTCATCCAGTACTACATTGTTGTGGAATAATCCTCTTGTACACTGTAAAGATTTGTCANTCAAATTGGTTTAATAAAATGCTGATTGGCCAGTAGCCAGGCAGGAGGTATAGTTGGGGTGACCAAACTTGGGAAGGAGAAGGGCAGATTCAGGAGTTGCCAGCAGATGCAAAGGGAGCAGGAGATGAATGTGCCATGCTAATAAAGGTACTGCCACGTGGCAGAGTGTACATAAGAAATATGGGTCAACTTAAAATAGAAGAACTAGTTAGTAATAAGCCTGAGCTATTGGCAGAGCATTTACAATTAATATAAGCCTCAGAGTGATCCTTTGGGAACAGGCGGTCAGGACAGGAAATGTCCGTTTACATACGGCATTCCAATGTGTGACCAAAATTTCCACANAAAACCTGACAAACTTAAAAAGGATTCTAGANNCACAAGAACAGAGTCAAGCACAGATTCTTGGTAGCTGTGTTTTCTCCAGTGGGCTCTGTTAGCTGGCNGTGAGCAGAGGCATGGCTCCTTNAAGAGACAGCTTTCTGGCTCAGTGCTTGTGGCAAAAATGGGCAGCTGTTTAAGAAGCCCTGCTACCAAACACTTATATGGAGTTTATGAGCAGCCAGCAGCATGCTACTTGGTGGCAGCATGGGCCTAAAAACTGCCCAGAGTTGGGGTAGTAAACATGGCTTTCAAAGCTGGCCGTAAATGTGTCTCCACCACGAGACTAGACTCTCAGGGAACTGAAGGGGAAAAGCTAGCATCAGCACACCAAGACCTAAGTTACATGGCAGTTATGTTGTTCATGCAGACAGAAAAGGTTACAGATGTGTAGTAAGGACAGATTCANACAAAAAACAAAACAAAAACAAAAACAAAAANCTCTAAAAGGATTTCAGTGTATTTAAAAATATATGTAGGCTTGGAAGAGAAAAGAAAAAGGGTAGAGAAAGTCTTTTAAAAAGGAAAAAATATAATAGCCACATAAAGATGGAAAATANACAGAGAGTCTGGCTTACGTATATTATTGTGTTGTCTTTAAAATTTTTGGCTGCTAAGAGACCTTATATTATGAAAACTGCTATATTAAACCAACCTATATATTTTAAAATTATCTTGACCTCAAAATTTAAGTCAAAAGATATGTTACTTNGGGGGAGAGGTTATGCTCTTGTTTCCACAAGAAATGAGAGGCTCTGGATTCATTCTGGGTTAAGAAAAACCAGGTTTGATCTTGGAAGATCCCCTGAAAAATCTGGCTGAACACAAAGAAACAAACCTAAAAGAACTAAATGACATATGATGTGTATTTTACCTGCTCAAACATAAAACAAAAAAATCNTCTTTGGCTGACTTGTATACAATGCACAATCTATACTTGTACTAATACAAATATGTATATTACCTTTAAAAGTTTATATATTTTCAGAGCAAGGGGACCAGACACCAAGGAAAATGATAGCCTAGGTGGTCCAACATCCAGAACAGCTTCCAGGCTGCTGACTGAGATGATTCCAGCCTCATAGAATACTACACCCATGACTTAACAATTATCTTAAATTTTCTCAGAGTCCAAAGATTATAGTGTCCCCCCAATCAACAGGAAGTAGTCTAGAGAACTACACCCACATGGATATTTATTATCATTTAAGGGGGGTTGGTTACAAATTGTTATTGATCATAGTCAAAAAATGGCTAAACAGAAGAGTTAAATTCAGAGATCTCTTTCTAAAAGAAGAAAGGGGAATATGATATAGAAATATGATACAGAAATATGATACAGGATAAAAGGATAGATTATTGAATCTACTTTAATCCAAATAACAACTATTAATCTTACATATTTTACATTTGTATGGATTTTGGTTTATTGATACAAATTTAAAGTGAAATTTTTTAATGCTGTCTGTATATTTCTATTCTTGTTTAGGGTATTATATTTATGCAGCTCATTTAAAAATGTAATATATAATTAAGAAATACAGATTAATAGTCATCTATAATAGCAAACTTATAGTCATGTTAGTTAGGTTTTTAANGTCATATAGAGATATATTTAAGATAGATAATCTTCAAACACATCAAAGACCTGTAGAATATGCCATTNAAGGTATTTTAAGAACTTAGACTTTTCTAGACAATGAGAACAGAATCAATTACTTCAAAGAGTATGATAGGCATCAAAGAAACTCTGTATGGAGTTTGTTTATGTTTTCTTNATGGCAAAAGCTAACAATGTGGGCAAAGAAACTACCCTTGCCTCAATTGCTGACAGTTACTGTCCAAACTGCACNAGCAGGACACAAGAAAAGTGACTGCCAAACTTTGCCAAGACAAGGTAGGATAGTCCATCGGAATTTCCTGCTTCCTGGGAAAGTTTGTCAGANATACCANGCCTGTAGGCCAAAGTTAGATGCCCCAATGTTACAGAGGAACTTTGGGTGACTGTCCAGGCAGCCTGTTGTCCCTGTCATTAGATAACATTTCACCCTTCTGGAGTCTTGGATGGAGTTGAAGACTAGATAGTTATAGTTTTCTTTAGTTGTGACAAAAGATAAATTAGGTACAAAACTTTGGACTTACAGAGATAACATAGATAATAGAGTATTTTTTCTNATTNTATCAAATACAAATAAACTGGATATTGTAACTGTAGTTCTTTCTTGATAATTATTTTATTGTATATAATCTTATTATGTTAAAGTTAAAACCTTCCTTTTTAATTAGACAAAAAAGGAGAAATGGTGTGAAATAATCNTCTTGTACACTGTAAAGATTTGTCACTCAAATTGGTTTAATAAAATGCTGATTGGCCAGTAGCCAGGTAGGAAGTATGGGCAGGGTGACCAAACTAAAGATGATGGGAAGGAGAAGGGTGGAGTCAAGAGTTGCTAGCAGATGCAGAGGAAGCAGGAGATGAATGTGCCGTGCTAATAAAGGTACTACCATGTGGCAGAGTGTACATAAGGAATATGGGTTAACTTAAAATATAAGAGCTAGTTAGTAATAAGCCTGAGCTATTGGCAGATCATTTACAGTTAATATAAGCCTCAGAGTGGTTATTTGGGAACAGGCAGTTGGGACAGGAAATGTCCATTTATACTCCATAGTCTCCTGTGATTATATATGGGCTTGGTGACTTCAGNCACTCAAGAGCTACACCAAGCAGGGCCAGAATAGTAAGGGTGGCAAAATTATAAGAGAGAATGGTAGAAAGACAAAAACAATTGAAACTTGCAATTAAAACANTAGTTCTGAAGGCAATAGTATCATTTTCTTTAGGCCCTTAGTGGTATTAAGCTCAGGTCACGGGATAAGAATTCAGCTTTAATTTGGGTCTGGTATCNTGACCTGTAATCCCAATTACTCAGGAGGCTAAGGCAGGAGGGTTGCAAATTCAAGGCCTGCCTGGGCTACAGAATGAGTTCAAGTCTAGCTTGGGTAACTTGCAAGACTCTGTCTAAAAATAAGAAGGAAAGAAGAGAGGCTAGGGATGTAGNGTAATGTTTGACCAGCATGCGTGGGGCCTAGTGTTCAATTTCCAGTAACGAAAAAAAAATGTAGCTTTAAGAAAAAGCTTTAGGGAATAGTCGGATGGCTCAGGGGGGTAGGGGGCTTGTTTCCAAGCCTGGCAACATGACCCATGCAAACAAAGGAAAAAACCAGCTCCTAC
The DNA here is from genome assembly GCA_001675575.1 of Neotoma lepida. NCBI lineage: Eukaryota > Metazoa > Chordata > Mammalia > Rodentia > Cricetidae > Neotoma > Neotoma lepida. The sequence continues at coordinate 25,361 of LZPO01034975.1, forward strand.
AAGTTGTTCTCTGACCTACACACACACACACACACATACACACAAATCACAGTCACATTCATACACACATACAACACTCACTCGTATGCACAATTATATTCACATACACACATACTTATACAATCACAGTCACACACTCACATACATATACACACCCACACACACACTCATACACAGTCATACACTCACACATTCATACATACAATTACATTCACATACACAGTCACACACATACACAGACACACAGACACACACACACACACATCACTGCAAAGTGAAAAAGTCCACTTAAGAAGCTTCTCTGGCAGGAGAATCTAGGCCATTGTTGAATAATTATATTGCCCTTCTAATCACCAGGGAAGAAGATGGAAATTGTTCTGCCTGTACAATAGACAAGGACTACAAGGAACCGAGATAACAGCCAGAACTGGTTATAAAAAGATTAGAAGCCCTTGAAGCTCACCAAACAGCAAGAGCAGATAACATACATCTGCAGGTTCCAAAGGTGTGAGCTAGGGACTGTTGGAGCCTGCGGTGTGAAGGCGGAGGAAGGACTGAGTCACAGGTGTCAACGGTCTAAAGGACTTTGGTTAAAGCAAACAAAACCAAAACATTTTCTAAACATCGTTGTTCTGAACAACTGACTACTGATTCAAGACTTCTCTGATAGGCATTAGAGCAAGCATGCCAAGGANCTGTGAGTCATAGAACTTCAGGGAAGTGCTCTAAAGAAGAAAGATAAACGTAGATAAGGAGTAGTTCCTCCAAGCAGGCATCATGGTGGACTTGTTCATTTCTAGGCATCTGCTTGCCTTTATGTCTATTTGTCTAGATTCTTTTGGAGAAGGGTTTGTGCTTGAGCCAGGATTTTGATCTGGTCACTTCCAGAGTTTGTCCATTTCTCATATCCCACAAATCTGTGACAAGGGCTTCCCTGCTCATTGTCCTCTTCATCAAGGTTGATCTGAAGAAGAAGTGTATAGGAAGGAGGTAATTTGACCTGCAGTGGTGAGTGCATGCTTGACCTTACAGGAAATGGCATGCCATACAGTTTCTCAGAAAGTTAGTGAGAACTCGGAAGGAGGTTGCCTGACTTGGCCTTGAACATTGTATAGATAGCATAATAGTCTCCTCATTTTGGCGTTCAAGACCCTCATCAGTCTTTCTTTGCTCACATGTTTAAGCAATCTGTAGTGGGAATTATAGCAAATACATAGAAAACCATTTAAAATCTGTAAAACGCTCACCACATTCTAGGAAGTGGTCAGGGTTTTCTTCCTTATTGCATTTAATCTTCACAAAACTTAACATACCCTTTTATATATATATATATATATATATATATGGTACTTAATAGGGTTCACAGAGAATTTGCTGTTATAAATATGTTCCAAATATTTCATGAGACTAAAAAATCATGTGTTGTTGACCTAAAATTAAAATATAATTGCTCAGTAAGTTGTCACAGACCCCCAAGCATTACAGGCTATTGCCATTGCTCTTGGTTACTCTCCAGAACTTTATGGTAAGACCCTACTGCTGAAGACACCACCCTTGAATCATAAGACACAGAGAAATGAAGCTGGAAGTTTTATTCCCTACTGGCTAGATTTCATAGTGCTAGAAGGAGCTATGCATGCTACCAGAGGCTAAAAGGAATCACTAGTCTTACCCTGCTGTGACCCCTGCAAGCTACATGCCTGGAAAGACATGCCCACGGGTGTAGTAGTGGCATGAATATCATGGGAGTAACCGATCATTTTCTGATTGGATTTAAAGCCCATTCTAAAAGTTGAAACTCATATCTGGCACCTGTAACGTGACTCTTAAAGGTCTTATTACTAAAAACAAACCCGGATCCAGGTATTGGGGTGAATGCTGAAGATCAGAGACAGAACAAGNCATAGCCAACTTCATCTCACCAACTCCTCAGCTGATCTTGTTTCCTCAGACTGCAGGCTTCTGCATCCTCCTCACCTGAATGGATCTCAGCTGAACTGCTGCTAAAAGCCTAAAAGCTTAAAAAGCCTAAAAGCCTCTAGTTCCTGGTCCTTATGCCTNATATACCTGTNTGCTTCCTGCCATCACTTCCTGGGATTAAAGGCATGTGTCTTTCCCAAGTAAGACNTGAAATCTCAAGTCCTGGGATTAAAGATGTGTGCCACCATGCCTGGCTCTGTTTCCAGTGTGGCTTTGAACTCACAGAAATCCTGATGGTTCTCTGCCTCCAGAATGCTAGGATTAAAGGTGTGTGTGTCATCATTGTCTGGCCTGTATGTCTAATCTAGTGGCTGTTCTGTTCTCTGACCCCAGATAAGTTTATTTTGTTAGAACACAGAATATCACCACAGGTACCATTTTGGGGACCAAGAACTTGTGNCTAAACAGGTTATGGGCCCTAGAAGAGAACCTACTACTATTATTCAGCTAAATGGACATCTATTAAACTAATTCTTTTTTATATATAACATCATTATTTATTGATTCTTTGGGAATTTCACATCATGCACCTGAATCCCAATCACTTCCCAGTCCCTCTGTATCNACCTCTCACCCCTANAGCATCCCCTAAAAAATTAATTAAAAACAAAACAAAACAAAACAAACAAACCCACCTCACTCCTCTGTCTTTCCAACACCTCTTCATTCATTCTAGTGGTATAGGGAGCTGTGGTGTGTCACACAGTATGCCCTTTTGTCCAATCAGTCCCGCCCACAAAATGTTCATTGTAGTGAGTCATTGCTCTGGTTCAAGGCCTCTGGTGCACCATCATCACTGGACACATACCTGAACTCCTCTTGGATAGACTGCTGTTGCCCTAAGTCATGGAGATCCTGGGGCTATCGTTCCAGTCCCTTCCTGCACTCCAGGAGGTCATAGTTGTGGTAGATGTTAGGGTGGGCCAACTCAAGACCCAGGATGTGGGTCAGGGTGGTAACTGAGCTGGTCGGTAGGGGCCACTGGGACTGCCCCCCCCTAGCCCTGTCTCTTATACACATCTAGATGTGTATAAGAGACAGGGGTGGTAACTGAGCTGGTCGGTAGGGGCCACTGGGACTGCCCCTCTCAGATAAGGAGCAGAGCCAGTTATTCTAGGCCAATGCCATCAGGGCCAGCTTTAACNTGTCCATTGTGAGGGGTGGGGTCATTTTTCCCAAGTGCCAGGCCAGCTCTCCCACGGTGGGGTGGAGTGGGGACCAGCTCTTCTGTTGTAGTGTTCAGCAAGGGTCAGGGCCAGCCATCCCAGGGCCACAAGGGTCAGGGCCAGCCATCCCAGGGCCAGTGATAGGCAGGGCTGGCCACAGCACAGCCCTCAGATTTCAACATGCATGCTTCCTATGACCCCAAGTGGTAACCCCATGGATATCATTACAGACCCCAGCTGCAGCAGGAACACGGACCCAGACATGGCTCTCAGCAGCAGCTAGGGCCTGGATGTCACCATGGCCCTGGTGGTGCACAAACCACCCAGATCAGTATGGCCCCAGTGACATCAAGGTCCTTGGACACCAACATGGTCTCAGGTGACCCATCCAGACCCTGGGCATCTGCACAACCTCCAGTGATAACAGGAGCCATGANCATCAACTCAGACCTTGGCTGCTACTGTGCCACAGATCCAGACATGGCCTTAGGCAGCATCCCTGGTCTGGATGACACCATGGCCCCAGGTGACAGCACAGAATACTCAAATTGGNGTGGTCCCAGTGGTGGCATGGNCCTTGGATGCCAACATGGCCACAAGTTGTGGCCTAGACCCCGGCCATCCATGTGGTCTTTAGTGACACCACAGGCCATGGACATCAACACAGACCCCGGCTGTGGTAGGACCTCAGACCCTGACATGGTCCTNGGCAACAGCCCAGGCCTGGATGTCACCATGGTCCCAGGTGGNAAGCAGGCTGCCAGCATCAATCCATTCCTCACAGCTCTTGCCTCTTCAGTTTCACCTCCTACCACAGCAAATAAACTACTCTGCCTCTCCCTCTCTCTCATTTCTCCACCATATACTTGCTCATCATAATGGCACCCACTCACCTGGTCAGGCAAGGTGCCAGGTGGTCCTGTGGTTGCCTTCAGCCAGCCCTGTGGGTGTCTTTTGCCCGCCTGAGCCCCGTGGCATCAGGCAGGCCTGTGGTTTCCTTCCTATTAAACTAATGCTTAGTGATTTAGGCTTGTATTCAAAGATTACTACATCTGACAACCCTCATACAGCAGGACAATTGAAACATGAAATTACAGCAGTTGTGATAGCAGGCATAANACTTGAGAAGGTTCAAGCCAAATAAAATTCCAGCATGGAGAGTAGATGTGGGCACAAAGTCCCATCCCTAAGTCCTTATAGCTATTGTCAATTGGTAGTTTGAAAGGTGCTAAAATAGTCACAGAGCCAGAAGCACGAGTCTATGATAGGTAAGTTCACCCTTGTGCTCAGTTGCTGGGGATAGCTCCTTTGGAAGCAGGTACTCTAGGAAAAAGATTTGTGCAAACTATAAGTCAGATGTCTGATACAGTAAGCTTCAGGACCCCACTTCCTTTATCGAACCCGGGTTTCTCATTTACAAAGTTAAAATATTGGAAGATATAGCTTGAAGTCTTTCTGCTTCTACAAGTAACTCTTTGTATAAAGAAAGAATTTCTCAATTAAGATTTGGTGAGCATACAATGCATACTCAGATTAGCTCTTTTTGCATATAGAATTCCATTTCCATGTGCNACTGATTTTATTTAATTGAGGGCGGTGATGATAATGGTGATGACACTGCACACAAGCACCACAGTCTGCATGTAGAGGTCAGAGGACAATTTTTGAGTTTTCTCTTTC
>LZPO01034975.1:43117-55801 GCA_001675575.1 Neotoma lepida
TTCCAAGACAGGGCTTCTCTGTGTAGCTTTGGCTGTTGTGGAACTTGTTCTGTGGGCCCAGCTGGCTTCAAACTCATGGAGATCTGCCTGCCCTCTCCCTACCTAGTGCTGGGATTAAAGGTGTGTGCCACTGCTGCCTGGCTATTTCGTTTCTTGANATCTAGTTTTTTGAGTTCTTTATATATTTTGGATATTAGTCCTCTATTGAATGTGGAGTTGGTAAAAATACTTCCCATTCTGTAGGCTGACTCTTTGTTTGATTGGCAGTGTCCTTTACCTTATAGAAGCTTTCCATTTTCATGAGGTCCCATTGATTAATTATTGATTAACGCCATGCTAACAGTGTTCTGTTCAGAAAGTGTTTCCCTCTGTCCATGAGTTCAAGGTTGTTCCCCACTTTCTCTTTTATCAGGTTCAGTGTATCTGGTTTTATGTTGAGGTCTTTGATCCACTTTGAGTTGAATTTTGTGCAGAGTGTAAGTATTTGTCTATTTGAATCTTCTACATGGAGCCATCCAGTTTGACCAGCACCATTTATTGAAGGTGCTGTCTTTTTTCCAGTGTGTATTTCTGACTTCTTTATAAAAAATCAGGTGTCCATAGGTGTGTGGATTTATGTCTGTGACTTTAGTTTGATTCTGTTGATTGACATGTCTGTGTGCCAATACCATTCTTTTTTTCTTTTTTTAAAATTATCATTCTGTAGTACAACTTGAATTCAGGGATAGTGATATCTCACACAGTTCTTTTATTGTTCAGGATTATTTTAACTAAACTAGGTTTTTTGTTTTTCCATATGAAGCTAAAAACTGTTCTTTCAAGATCTGTGAAGAATTGTGTTGTTATTTTGATGAGGATTGCATTGAATCTGTAGATTGCTTTTGGTAGGATGGTCTTTTTTACTATTAATCCTACTGACCTATGAGCGTGGGAGATCTTTCCATCTTCTGATAACTTCTTCAGAGTCTTTTCACTTGCTTGATTAGAGTTACTACAAGATATTTTATGTTACTTGAGGATATTATGAAATATATTGTTTCCCTGATNTATTTCTCAGTCTGTCATTTGTATATAGGAGGGCTACTGATTTTTCTGAGTTAATTTTGTATCCAACTATTTTTGCTAAAAGTGTTTATGAGCTGTAGGAATTCTTGGGTGGAAGTTTTAGGTTCACTTATGTATACTATCATATCATCTGTAAATAGCAATACTTTGATTTCTTCCTTTTCAATTTGTATCCCCTTGATCTCCTTTAGTTGTCTTATGCTTTTGTTANGACTTCAAGTACTATATTGAATAGATATGAAGAGATTAGACATGATTTCAGTGGAATTGCTTTGAGTTTCTCTCTATTTAACTTGATGTTAGCTATAGGCTTGCTGTACACTGCCTTTACTATGTTGAGATATGTCTCTTTTATCCCTAATCTCTTCAGGACTTTTATCATGAAGGGGTGTTGGATTTTGTCAAAGACCTTTTCTGCATCTAATGAGATTAGATTTTTTTCAGTTTGTTTATATGGTGAACTACATTTATCGGCTTATGTATATTGAACCATCCCTGTGTTTCTGGGATGAAGCCTATTTGACCATGGTGGATGATATTTTTGATGTGTTCTTGGATTTGGCTTGAAAGTATTTTATTATTTTTGCATCTTTGTACATAAGGGAAATTGGTCTGTAACTCTCTCTTTGCTGGGTCTTTATGTGGTTTAGATATCAGGATAACTGTGGCCTCATAAAACAAATGGGGCAATGTTATGTCTGTTTCCATTGTGTGGAATAATTTGAGGAGTATAGGTGTTAACTCTTCTTTGAAAGTCCAGTAGAATTCTGTGCTAAAACCATCTGTCCCTGGACTTTTTTTGGGGAAGGGAGATTTTAGGGACTACTTCTATTTCATGAGAGGTTATAGCTCTATTTAAATTGCTTATCTGATCTTAATTTAACTTTCAGTAAGTGATATGTCCCAAGAAAACTATCCATTTCTTTTAGATTTTCCAATTTGGAGAACGGGTTTTTAAAGTATGTTCTTATGATTCTCTGGATTTCCTTGGTGTCTGTTGTTATGTCTCACTTTTCAACTCTAATTTTGTTAGTTTAGATAGTCTCTACCTTTACTTAGTTTGGATAAAGGTTTGTTAATCTTATTGATTTTCTCAAAGAACCAATTCCTTGTTGTTTTCTTTGAGTCTTTGGGTTTTTTGGGGAGGGTTGTTTGCTTGCTTGTTTCTTTTTTTATTGATTTCAGCTCTGAACTTGATTATTTCTTGCCATCTACTTCTTCTGTGTGTGATTTCTTCTTTTTGTTCAAGACATTTCAGATGTGCTGTTAAGTTGCTAGTATGAAATCTCTCTAATTCTTTTATGTAGGCACTTAATGCTTGCTATGAATTCCCTCTTAGAGCTGCCTTCATTGTGTTTCATAAGTTTGGATATGATGTATATTCATTTTCATTCAATTTTAGAAAGTCTTTAATTTCTTTAGTAATTTCTGTTGACTCATTTTTCATTCAGTAGAAAGTTGTTCAGTTTCCATGAATTCTTAAGTTTTCTGTTGTTGATATCCAGCTTTAAAATGTGGTGTTCAGATAGGATGCAGGGAGTTACTTAAATTTTCCTGTATTTTTTGAGATGAATATATATGATGTTTTTTGTGATGAATTTTGGAGAAAGTTTCATGGGGTGCTGAGAAGAAGGTGTTATCTTTTGTTGGGTGATTTTCAGTAAACCTCTGTTATATCCATTTGGTTTATGATGTCTGTTACATACAGCATTTCTATGTTTAGTTTTTGTCTGGATAACCTGTCTATTGGTAAGAGAGCGATATTACAGTTATCCACTATCAGTGTGTGAGGGTCAATGTGTGATTTTAGCTGTAGTAGTATTTCTTTTATGAACTTGGGTGCCCTTGTGTTTGGGGCATAAATATTAAGAATTTCAATATCCTCTTGGTGGATTTTTCTTTGGCATGCAATGTCTTTATCTTTTCCAATTAGATTTGGTTTGAAGTCTATTTTGTCAGATATTAAAAGGGTCACACCAACTTGCTTCTTAGGTCCATTTGCTTGGTGTGTTTCTTTGATGCAGCAGAAGGATGGATTCTGTTCTTGAGTTTATTCTATTAGTTTGTGTCTTTTTATTGGGGAATTGAGTCCACTGATATTGATATATATCAATGAGCAGTGTTTATTGATTCCTGTTATATTGTTGATGTTGGTAGTGGTGGTAGTGTGTGTGTGTTTCCCTGCCTTTGATTTGCTAGTCTGGGATTATTTATTCCCTGTGTTTTCTTGGGTGTAGGTAACCTCTTTAGGTTGAAGTTTTCCTTCTGTAAGGTTTCTGGACTTTTAGATAGATATTGATTAAATTTGGTTTTATCATGGAATGTCTTATATTCTCCATCTATTATGATTGAAAGTTTTGCTGGACATAGTAGTCTGGGATGGCATCCGTAGTCTCTTAGAGTCTGTAGGACATCTGTCCAGGACCTTCTGGCTTTTAGAGTCTCCATTGAGAAGTCAGGTATAACACGATTCCTAATTGGTCTTAATAAAAACATGGAGCCAGATATTGAGGTAAATGCTGAAAGATCAGAGAGACAAAGGAGTAAGCAACAGCCACCTCTCACCTCTCCAACTCCTCAGCTGAAAGGACTGAGCTCCTGTCTCCTCCTGACTTATATTCCTTTCTCTGCCCAGGTATATCACTTCCTGTCTCAACCTCCCTAGTGCTGAGATTAAAGGTATGTGTGTCTCCCAAGTACTGGGATCAAAGGCATGAGATCCCCAAGTGCTGGGATTAAAGGTGTATGCCACCACTGCCTGGCTTCTGTGGCTAAATAGTGGCTGGCTTTGCTCTCTGATCTTCAGGCAAGCTTTGTTAGAGCATACACAAAATATCACCATAGTTAGGTGTAATTCTGCCTTAGTTANGGATTCTATTGCTGTGAAGAGACACCATGACCATGGCAACTCTTATAAAGGAAAACATTTAATTGAGGTGGCTTGCTTACAGTTTCAGAGGCTTAGTCCTTTATCATCCAGGCAGGGAGCATGGCGGTGTGCAGCCAGATGTGCTGGAGAAGGAGCTGCTACATGTTGATATGCAGGCAACAGGAAGTAGACTGAGAATTCTACATCTTGTATGCACTAGGAAGTGAACTATGACACTGGGTGGTATCTTGAGCATATATGAGACCTCAAAGCCTGCCTCCACAGTGACACACTTCCTCCAACAAAGTCATACCTACTTCAACAAAACCACACTTCCTAACAGTGCCACTCCCTTTGGGGTCCATTTTCTTTCAAACCACCACAAATTCTACTAGGTCTGCTTTTATATATTACTTGGTCTTTTTCCCTTGCAACTTTTAATAGTCTTTCTTTGTTCTGTACATTTAGTGCTTCGATTATTATGTGCTGAGGGGAATTTCTTTNCTGGTCCAAACTTTTTGGTGTTCTATGAGCTTCTTGTACCTTTATAGGCATCTCCTTCTTTAGGTTAGGGAAATTTTCTTCTATGATTTTGTTGAAAATATTTTCTGGGCATTTGAGCTGGTGTATTTTTCCTTCCTCTATTCCTATTATTCTTAGGTTTGGTGTTTTCATACTGTACCAGATTTCTTGGATCCTTTGTGCCAGGATTTTTTTTTTTTTTTAGATTTAACATTTTCATTGACCAAAGTATTCTTTCTTCTATCATGTCTTCAATCTTTAAATTCTCTCTTCTGCCTCTGGTATTCTGTTTGTGAGGCTTACCGCTGAGGCTCTTGTTCAAGTTCCTAAAATTTTCATTTCCAGATTTCCNTCAATTCGGGTTTTCTTCATTGGTTCTATCCCATTTTCAGGTCTTGAACTGTTTTATTCATTTCCTGCAACTGGTTTGTTGTGTTTTCATAGATTTCTTTAAGGGATTTATTCATTTCCTCTTTAAGGACCTCCACCATATTCATAAAGGCTGTTTTAAGGTATTTGTCTTGTGCCTCAGCTGTGTTGTAATCCTCAGGGATTACTGTGGTAGGGTTGCTGGGCTCTAGTGGAGACATATTGTTCTGGTTGTTACTGACTGTGTTCTTAAGCTGGCATCTAGGCACCTAGATTTGGGAAGGTTGTAGTTCTAGGTGTTGGTATCTGGTCTTGTCTTTGTTGGGTGGATACTTAGTTTCTTGGTTTCTGTTGCCCTCTCTGTTCTTAGAAGAGTGTGGTGGCTATGAGTTGCCTAGTAAGAAATTCTTGTGGGATCTTGATAAGTGTGGTCACTGGGGGTTCTTGGTAAAATGTGTTTCCAGTATTAGAGTACTAGAAATGGGGATAGGCTGGGGGTGGGGTTCTGTGGGTGTCCACAGGAGGGAGAAAAGCAAGATGTTCTACCTGGATCTGCTTAGTTCCCTGGGAATGGGGGCAGAGAGTGAGGAGAGGCCTCAACAGGTAGTCTACTACAGAGCTGGGGATGAGACTAGGGGATTGGATTTGGAGGAGAAGAGGGAGAATGAAGAGCTGAAGTTTGCCTGCCTTCCTAGCCTACTTTCTTCTCTGGCAAGTTTGGCTGATAGTTCCCAGAGAAAGCCTGATGCAGTTGGGGGCTGGGATGATGGCAGTNGGGAGAGAAGTTGGAGGAGAGGATCTGAGTGAGCTGATGGAGATGAGGGCGGTGAGAAGAGGCAGCTAGGGTAGGTGATCTTCTACAGAGATGGAGGTGAGACTGGGGCTTCAGATCTGGAGGAGAAGTGTAGCTCAGNGGAAAGACGGCTTTGCTTCCCTGGTCTGAGTGGTGTGGGGATTCCTAGATAATGCCTGTTTAGTTGGGGACTGGGATAAATCGATGACTTGGGGTTAGAAAGGTTGGAAGGAAAGTTCTGTGTGATCCTCTGGAGATTGGGGCAGGTAGGGAAGGAGAGGCCGCAGCAGCAGGTGGGATGCTACAGAGCTGGGCATGGGATGGGGGAGGGAGGGATTGAATTCGGAGGAGCAGAGGCAGAGGTGAAGACCTGCAGTTAGCCTACCTGTTTCTTTGGCAGGACAGCCCTGCAGGTTCCCAGGGAATGCCTGCTGTAGTTGAGGGCTAGGATAATGGGATGAGTTGGGGGAAGAAAGTTTGGAGGGGAAGATCCATGTGATCCACTGGAGATGGGGATGGGGGTGGGGGAGGGTGCAGCGGGTTTCACGTGACCTAATTTCACAAGACCCTTTGACTGAGGTTCAATACTACAGCTGGGACTCAATTTCAGCAAAACCTGTTTATGGCATGACTTAGAGTTATCCATAAAAATGGATATCTTGGAAAAATGGAAATTGGCAATTTTAAGAATTTCTTTTAGTAACTAAAACAAGATGCTTCACCTTTATTCCACTAATAAACTAAATACACAACACAATATAATACTAAAAAGTTGCAGAATTGTCCTTCAACAGTTACTTTGCATGAAACCACGTGTCACCTGAAATGAAGTATGCTAAGAAAAAAATCTTTAAAACTTTTGAATGGCTACTGAATCTTATGCAATTTGTGGTTTATTCTCCAAAGCTGGTGATGGTTTCAGAGTCAGAAGACATAAACACTAACAGCCCTCGTCCCTATGGTGACAAGGTGGCTTTGTGGAAGGGGCATTTCTAAGAGCATCTCAATGCACTCTGTGAAGTGGGTTCCCACTCGTTCGTTTTATTAACAGGATACTAGNGATCAGAGAGTTTAGGAGGAGGGTTCAAAGTCCTCTGCCAATTGGGAATGGCCACAAGTTGAGCTTCNAGACCAGAGCCTTCGAGACTAGACCAAGTGGTGGCACATGGATTGCCATGGATTGCATCCTGGAGGCTCAGATTTCCCTTTTCTGTGAAAATGGCTTTTGGTTTACCCTGACTCAGGTTCTATAGTATTCTGTAGTATTCCACAGAGGTCATTAGGCTGGCCTTGAGGGCTTGAAGGGACTTTGGATCAGCTTTGTGTGACAAAACTACAGTTTTGAATCACATAGCCTTTTCCTGGGTTGCAAGGGTTAAAAAGAATGGAAAGGTGAGCAAAGGGCAGGGGACAAGAGGAAGAGCAATAAATCTTTAAGGAAGGAGGGCATGAGACACTGTCATTCTCACGAGAAGTTCCCAGATGAATGAGAGAGAGATCCTGTGAGCCTGGCAAGACTGGGGTACCCTTCCGAGGGCTCCTGCAGGGCCCACTTGTTTCCAGGCTGGGCACCATACTGAACAGTAAATATCAGAACTGTTTACACTGGTAGGAGTGCGCATGAAGTCAGGGATCTCCTACAACAGGTGCTTGTTGAGATTTAGTGCTTTGATTATAGACTCATACAGAAACAGGAACAGGCACATGATGTCATAGTTTGGTTGATAGCNGGATATGGGCATCTGCTTTGGGAATACACACAGACAATAATCTGTTCATTTCTGTTTTCTGTCTCAGGCAGAAACCAAAGGGACATGTCTTTCTTACCTTGATGTGTGCTTCAGATCTGGGACGAGGAATGTGAAGGTGTCTGCTTTTTTCACAACAGGTCTACTTTTTCTCTGCTTTGTTAAGGTGACCTTTGAGGGTGGGAGAAATACTTTTGTGATAGTAGGGACGCAAGTATGGCAGAGAGTGGCTGCACATGTGGTTTTGATCATGGATGCTAGTCAAGGTATCTGGGATTGAGTTCCAGTTTTGCCAGTGTCTAGCCTGTGAGCTTGAGTGATTTGCTTAACCACTTAATTCTGTGGTTAGTAAAGTAAGGCTATGCTAAGTTGGGATACTAGCACAATCTGGGCCTGTAGTGTGGGTGAAATGTGATATTCCTTGTAGACCATTCACACATAGTATATGATACATGTTTGTTGTTAGAGCACAAATAACCCTTCAATGAACATCNATGAATTTACTAATATAATATATGCCTTGTTCATGAGCTCGAGGAGAAACAGTTTCTTCTGTAATTTAGGCTAGAAAGTGTAAGGGTATGCATAGATTTCATGCTTTCTAACAATAATCTCATGGTAAGAGTGTTCTTTCTGTGTGGGCAAGGGAACGCTGGGGTTGATGGGAAATCACTACTTGAAACAGACTTCAGAGATCAAGTCTCCAGGAAGAGATTTATTTGTCTCACAGATAAAGGATTTAGGAAATTTAGCTGTATGTTCTCATAAGGACAAAATGATACATCACAGAACAGATTGCAATCCAGAACACTTGTGGTTCTGTGAATGAGTAGTTGTGCGTGTGTGTGTGTGTGTGTGTGTGTGTGTGTGTGTGTGTGTGTGTGGGGTGGGTTGACTGGAATTAGGAATGAAGTTAGGGTGAGGTGGTTTGTAAGAACTACAAAATGTTCTCTGTGGTGGAGAGGGTGTGGGTAGTGCTAGAAACACAGGCTCATGTCTGAGGTTTGTGTTGCTCATTTCTCTACGCNGTTCCCCCAGCCCTTTTTGCACCTTGATTTGCTGAAGATGTCTCTGGCCCTTTGAGTGCAGCAGGGTGGCGCATGTGGAAGAATTTGGCACTTGGAGTAAGCGCTTCCTGACTCTCCATGCCACTGTAAATCTAGAGTGAAAGACAGTGTGGAACCTAGTAGAGCCAAGGGGCATTTCGTCTTTTCTTTCACTGTTTGAAGTCGTTTCTAACGGCCCAGGTTTCCAAGTAATCACCAGTACCTTAATACATCCAGCAAAGTTTATGTATAAAGTGTTCCCTCATGCACTCAAGGATCATTTCCCTCTCACTTCAAAACNGTTTCTATACTGATTAAGGGCAAAGAGTTTAGAAGATGTTTTCATTTAAAAAATACAGTTAAAACTGGGGAAGAGAGGGGGAAGGCAGTCAGTACAGATGAGGACAGAATGATAAGGGACAAGCAACACCAAGGCTGTTTGATAAAGCTTCAAGGAATNGTATTATTTTATATTTANCTAAAGTAATACACAACACACANATATGTACATACACTTACACATGCATGTATTATACTAATATATTTTTAATTAATATACAGTATTATTAATACAATATAATATAACATATATAAAAGGAAGTTAAGCTACTTGGGCTGACAGTGCTCCCCACAAGATTCATAGTTTAACACAATCCCCAGTGCCAGGCATAAGAAACCTCCTTTTGAACGATTGGTCAGAGTCATTCAAGTAACTCCCAGAACAATATAGACTACTCATGTAGCCCTTGGTTGTCATTCAGGGGCTGAGGGTGACCATCTATTGCCGAAAACACTACACACTTATGACACAAGACTCATATGATTCTAGCTGGATCTGATCAGAAAGCCTCTTTCCTGCAGTCTGGCATCTTTGGTACCAGAAAATACTATGCAAGGTACCAAGGGAGGAAGCAATTAAACAGCCCTATCCAGGGGTGACATCTATGGACCATAACAATGACCAGCATGACAAGATATGTATATAGATGCAAGAATGAGCACTCGAATATTGGTGGCAACCAACTGCTGTGACTTAAGGTCCCCTCAACAGGAGGGAAAATGTTCCCAGTACTGGAAACCTAGTCAGCTCCCCAGAGCTAGTGAGGTCATGGGGTTGAGAAAAGAATCTACCTCTGCCATTTTGCTTGGTGAGCACAATTCCTTCCTACATTCTAATATTTTTCCTTACTCCCACAGATAAGTGCAGCTACCAGCCCTTATCAAAGAGCTTCTCTTTATAGCAGATGGAGACCATCACACAAAACCACAAAGGGATCATGGGGTTGCCCAGCAGCTTTATCTACGGCTCAGGGAACATCAAGAAAAGGAGGTGGAAGATTGCAAGAGCCAGAAAACCAGGAAGCCTGCAATAAAACTTCTCTCCTAGAAGTGGCTGCGTAAACAAGACGGGAGAAATGGCAATGTCAATAGAATATTAANGTGGTTGGTGGAAAATTTCACAGGGTCCCACCTCGAAACAAAGAACAGCAGGCAACTAGTGACTGCCACCAGGAGGAGAATTAGCCTCTCCCAAGGATGAGTCCTTCATTGGTTGTCAAATGAAGAATGCTCAGCCTTGAAATCACACACACACACACACACATAACCAAAAGTGGACTCAGCAGGTTGTATTTATAGATTTGTACATACACCTACACACATGTGTATGTATATGTGTGTATACACTTTTGTGTATACAACAATAACACAGAGGAAGAGGCTATCAACTTGAGAGTGGAGATCACAGAAAGGGTTGAAGGGAGGGGTCCTGGGAGCNGTTGGAGGCAGGAAAGGGAGGGGCAAAAATACAGGGGTAACTGTTTTTCAATTGAAACATATTAAAATAAAAATAGTTAATACACACTTTAGTANAAACCCGAGTAATTTAGAGATAAAGAATTGACATCTTTCTTGTATGTTTATCAACTTCGATACCATCTCTGACTATACACAACCATACTGTTACTAGTTTTTACAAAGGAGCTATCAACTCAGTTAACATTTATTGAGCACCTACTACGTACCAGGCNCTGCTTTAGGAGCTTGATTGAGAACAATAAATACAATAAACAATAATATGTTATAAGTATGTTTTCTGCCCNCGGGAAATCATTCAGAGAGCAAAAAGCCTACAATAAGTGAACAAATAGCACAAATATGTATTACTAACACATAAATACAACATGTATTATAAATATTATATGTGTGAAGCAGCCCACACTGATATATTCACTTATAATAATATATGAAATTGAATTTATTTAATGTGCTCTGGAGTATAACATGGTTGATTTAAAATTAATTAAAGATTAATTTTTCACAGTGATTATTTTTAAGGAGTGTTAAGATCATTTATGACAACTTGAACTTTGTGGTGTTTTGGTATTTGGGCTAAATGAGTATTTTATTGTCTCCACATTTTGGAAGCAAATTTAGGCAGTTCCAGAATTACTGTCAGTCAGGACAGCCTTAGAGCAGGCTGATGAAGGAGGGCGTTGGACTTTTCTTTGGATCTCAGAGGTGACCCGGACCTCTCCTCTTGGGGGAAGCAGATAAACACAGCAAGCATCTCACCCTTTTGCTAGCCTCCAGAGCGAAGTAATTGATTCAGAGCGTTTTCAGTCAAGGTGGGTTGGCTAGAGTCAGCTGTATTTGGCTGGCTGAACTGTGTTGTGTCACAGTGGTGGATTACTGGCTTTTAACAGTTCCACACTGCCCACCTTGAATTCCTGTCTTAAAGAGCTGCCTTCAACAGTGCTCGGTCCTCACTAATACAGACAGCGGGGCAGTGTGGAGNCAGGTGCTTCACTAGCAGACCTTTTCCTGCTTCTACTCTGGACAGGTGGTTAATTGGTGAAATGTTCTGAGTGAGAATGTACTTCACCCTGGCTTTAGTTGTGTTCTTATCATTGATACAGTTTATTTTACTATCGTAAATATCTTGGAAATTGCCTTTCTAGCACAACTGGCTTCTTTGGGTAAATCTTTCACGGATTGGCATTTATGGAAGTTGCTGTTCTGTGTAACACGATCCTGCTCCCCATCTACATTTACTTTGTGCATGGACAAACACTTAACTACCTACATGTTAGTTAGCTCCCAGCACTGTTACAAATACCTGAGAAGATTGACTCAAAGAAATAAGATTTATCTGGACACATACTTTTGTGGATCTTGGTTCATGGCCTGGTGTCCCCATTGCTGTTGGGCCGGTGGTTAGGCAGTACATCATGGCAGGNGTGCATGGTAGAACAAAAGTGTTTACCCAGGGCTGCATGTGGACCAAGAGAGCTGAGGTACCACAGTCCCCTTTGCAGTCGTGTCCCCGGTGTCCTGAAGACTTCTTTGAGAAACCCTCTTGAAAGTCTTACCACTTACCAATATTGCCAAACTGATGACCAATCCCTTTTCAGATGACCAGTCTCTTTGCATGGGACCCTTTAGGGGACATTCCAGATACAAACTAAAGAGCACAGCAGCAGATGCATCTAAATGGAACAGATCATAGTCCCTTTCAGGCTTTCCCTGTGATGTCAAGCACTGATGTTTGAATCAGCGAGTGGTGCCTGACTTAGTCGTTTTGATTGTTATAAAAACATACTGTACATAATGCTGGGAGATGTATAAAGGAAAGGTATGCACTTAGCTTTCCAATCCTGGGGTGAAAAGACCAAACAAAATGGTATGGTGTTTGTGTCTGGTAAACTCCCTCCCTTTCCCTACTACATCAGCACATAGTGGAGAAGCAAAAAGAGAAAGGACCATGCACAGAAGGGACAAAGCATGGGGTGGCCTTGATATGACAATCTACTCTCATGAGAAGTAACCCAGTCACAAGAGGTCTGTTCCACTTCTGTAGAGTGGTGTCTTCCATTCTTGAAGGTGAATTCCCCAGGACCTAACTCCCTTTTACTAGGCCCCACCTCTTAAAAGACCCCAACCGTCATCCTCAGCACCGCCATCCTTGTTCTCAGTGCATAAACCTTTGGTGGGCAAACACTATCATAAACTTGAGTGGTGCCTAACTCAAGATGGGCCNCTTAGAGTCTTCTGTACAGAAAATAGGAGAGCAGATACTCAGAGAGTCGTCACTTATTCTTGGCTAGAGCTACAGAGTATAAAGGTCTAGCTGCTGTGAAGCCATATTTCGTTCATATGGAGAAAAGCAGACTTTATGAAGAATAACGAAACTGACAAGCAGAGTAAGACAGAGACACACCTGGATGATCCTTACTGAATGCCCTGGTCCCAGTTACTGCTAAGGGTGACCTG
>LZPO01034975.1:56484-66620 GCA_001675575.1 Neotoma lepida
AGGTTTCATGGGCAAAATCAGCAAAGATGAGCATTGTCCCAGCTCACAATTTTCCTAAGATGTTCGGTGGTAGAGCCATTCTCAAAGTTAGAGACCCAAGATTTGGAAAAATATATGTTGTTTTTAAGTAGCATATTCCTACAGTATTTCTATCTCTGCCACTTAAAAATGATACATCATTATTTGTGTGTGTACGTGCACGCATGCCATNGCACACACGCAGAGGTCAGAGGACAACTTCAGGAGGCATTTTCACCTTCCACCTTTCTGAGGTAGGGTCTCTCGCTTCTTGTGTCTGCTGCTATGAGGCAAATTCCAGACTAGCTGGTCAGCAAGCTTCCAGGCAATTCTGTATCTGCCTCCCATCTCTCCCTAGGAATTCTGGGATTGCAGAAACATGCCATCATATCTGGCTTTTTACAAGGGTTCTGTAACAAGGATGGGATTGGATTGAATTTGGGATGCCAGGCNTATGCAGTACGTGCTTTTACCTGGTGAGCCATAGCCCAGTCTTGTTTCAGACATGTTTTGAGACATCCACTCTTAATGCCTAATAACAGTCCTTTGTACAGCTGAATGACAGTAAGTGCTTTTGAATGAGTGCAGGGCCACAGCTTTGAGGATCAGAATATTTCATTTAACTAACTTTAGTTATGTATATTATTTAACTTTTACCTTAAATTTTGTGTGTTAAACAGACATTGATGTATAGAACATACATAAATTCAACTTGACATTTTTAAATTACTTCTAAGATTCTATTGTTTACCATTGAGAATTATTCTAAAAAAAATACTTTTTATTTTTATCTCGTGTTGATTCTTCAGGGGCCTAAAATGAAATCTTGTTTTAGTACTTGCCCCATTAGCTAGCTGTCACACCCTAAACCTGCATGACCAAAAAGGAGCTGTCCTCACACAATGACTCCACTCCTTCCCTCCACACACCATCAAGAGCATTTTATCATAATCACAGTTATTACCATTCATAAAGAGATTTCATGACTTTTTCCTTCCAGGGGACCAAGAGAAAATGTATTCAACTTCCTTTAATAGACCAGAAATCTAGTGGATGTTATATGATCCTTTATCATTCTACAATAAATTATAAAATTTTGGTAATATTATTTTTGTCCTACTTGCAATTTCAGTATGCTAAGAATGACTTTATTATTACTCATTTCCTACAATGTTAAAAAATGAAAATAAGCAAATGGAATAATGATAGAATCCCCTGGAAGAAGAAAAATAAGAAACCATACTGTTCTATCAAGTTTTGGTTTTGTTACAGTGTTTCCCAAAGCATTACATCAACTAAAATCAGGGAAGAAGGGGCCAGAGAGATAGCCCAATGAGTAAGCGCACTGGCTGCTCTTTCAGAGGAACCAGGTTCAAGTCATGACAGCTCACGGTCCCCTGTAACCCCAGCTCTAGGGTAACTGACACCTTCTTCGGACCTCTATGGGCACCAATTAGGCATGTAGTACACAGACAGACATTCAGACAAAACACCCCATACACATAAATACAATGATAATGACAAAAGTAAGTAAAAATAAGAAATAAGAGACGTGTGGAAATGTTCTCTTTTTAAAGTTTTTTTTAACATAGGGATTTAAAGTTTGTCATTTTCTGTGCTTTGTCATTAAAAAAAAAGGCCACTAATGGAGGAAAGGAACAAATGAAGAGGGCACTACAACAGTGATGCTGATGAGGTTGCTCAGCGATGCAGAACCTCAGGTGTGACTCTTTAGATGAGATATTCCAGATGAAATCAGTCCCACAAATGGGCGGTTCACTCCTAAGAACAAAAGGAAAATGTGGTCTTCTCACTCGACTAGTCATTCAACAGAAAAGACATCACCAAAGAACATCTTCGATATGATCCCAAATCTTCCTGTTCTTGCCCAAAGGGTGTTGAGCTCAGTCTGCATCACTTTAAAGTTTATTTAGTATGGCTGTACGAGTGAATGAATGCTGAAAGCAAGTGTGCTTACACAGGAAATTGAAAGACAGGCTAGAGAGAAATAGAAACAACTGAGCTGGTTGCTTTCATAAATTAAGAAATATTTTTCCCTTTGTGAAAGAGAGAAGATAACGATCTTATAAAAGAAAAATCTGATTGTTAAGATGTCAAAAACCACAGCACCATCACCACCAAAAACAACAACAACCAACAACATCAATAACAACAACATCAAACCAAGTAAACAGCAACAGAACATCTGGGATGGGTTCATCTGGGAGAATGCTTGCTCAGAGCACACGTGATGCCCTGGGTTTGAACCTTAGGACAGGACAAACCTGGGGTGGTAGTGCACCCTATGACCCTGTCTCTTATACACATCTATGCTTGCTCAGAGCACACGTGATGCCCTGGGTTTGAACCTTAGGACAGGACAAACCTGGGGTGGTAGTGCACCCTATGACCTGAGCACTTGCGAGGTGGAGGCGGCAGGAGGATCAGAAGTTCAAGGTCTTCCTCAGCTACACAGTGAACTGTAAGCCAGCCTGGGATGTATAGGACTGTGTTTCAAAAGCAATGACGATGANGATGACGACGACAACGATGATGATGAGGAGGAGGAGGAGGAGGTGGAGGAAACAAATCTGTCACATTTTGAAGGATGTTAGTGATTAAGTAGGAGGAAAGTAAGATCCTTCAAAGAGATGTTTGAACTCTGGAATTCAAATTTACAGTGTAGCNATGCCACAGGTTCCTGCAGGACAGGCCTGAGCAGTTAAATTTGATCTTTAAAAATTTAGTTATATTTGTTTCTTTAGTGTGGGTGTGAGCACATGTGTTTGTAAGTGCAGGCCATGGTACACGTTTGAAGGTCAAATGACCACTTATAGAAATCAAGTCTCTTTTTCCACCATGTGTGTCCTGAGGACAGAACTGCTTACTGGCTTGGTNCCAAGTGCCTTTCCCTGCTGAGCTGTCTCTCTTTCCCTAGCCGTCCCTTTTAAAGACTGCTGATTTTAAGTGCTGTGGTTCGATTCCCCAAAGGTCTGTGTGTGGAAGATTGGTTGCTAGCTGAACCAACAGGGCTGTGAGAGTGGTAGAACATTTGTATACTAGGGGAGGGAAGTCAGATCCCTGGAGGCATGCCCTTGATAGGGACATGGGGACCTCAGGCCCTTTCTTCTCTTTTAGCCTCCCAGTTGCCAGGAGGTGGGCGGTAATGTGTTACACATGACTAGCCTGGGAAACTATCACAACTCTAACTTCAGAGTATGCTTCCTTCTGAACATGTATTTCTTGTACACCATCATAAAGTTGGAAAATTGTGGGTCAAGCTACCATAAGTTTGTGTGTGTGTGTGTGTGTGTGTGTGTGTAAAAGGCCAGAAAGAGTCTCATGAGATCTATGATTATTCCTAGGAAGTGGGAATGACAGAGATGTTCATTTTTTTAAATGTTAAGCATTTTGTATTGTCATATGTTTTTATAAGAAGGTTATAAATACATTCAGAATTTAAACCATTTTTTAAAGGTAGAACATAGTTGCTCCAGGTTTTATTTTATAAGCTGGTGTACACCTTTTACATGTCTCCACAACTGCCTTGTGTGTTGCACTGAGTTTGCAATAGATAACTTTTTATCCTAGGGCAAAATATATTTCTAGACTCTTGGTATGNAATTATCATACCAAGAAGCACAGAATGGCAAAGAAAATTAAATTTGTTTTTTCGTAAATCTCTTGGAGGTGATGGTCTCAGACTGTGTTACTTTTCCTGGGGAGAGGTGAGCAAATTTCTACCCATCCCAGATAGGGCACTGAAGACAGACCAAAAAATAATCCCACTCAAGTGCAGCATCNTGAACCAATGGTTTTACTGGGGTTAAATACAGAAGCATGATAACTCAATGGGCATTACTTCACTGAAAAGTTTACTCNAGTATGGATGATGATAAANCTTTATCCTTGGATACATCTCCCTGCACTTTCAGGTAGCTATACANGCTGGAGAGCTCCCACTTTTTCAAGTCTTAATGCTTATATAACGTTAGGACNGGGGGACACAGCCTTATAAATCTTGTTAAGTTTTATGGCTTTCCTGAGCCTTGTAAGTTTCTTATATTNCCTGGGCCTTGTATGTTTCTTTTATTGCATCTTATGAATTCCACTCACTTCCCCCTTGCCAGANGTAATGTTTTAGTTTGAGGAGCTAGCCTCATAATGGAGAGATACACTGATGTGCTGAGGAACCTTTGAACAAACCATTTCAACAAGGAGAAAAGCAAAACAAACACAAACCTGAGAATAACTACATCCAACAAATAAATAAAAATCAAAAAATGGATTAGCCTTCAGTGGCATGATATCACATCTGATCAACTGAAAGAGTTAAAACTTTGTGTAGGAAACAAACTCAAACCATCCACACTACCTGAAANGCTCTCTATGTCTCTGTTTCTGTGTGTAGCTCTGAGTGAGGTGCACTTTCCCAGTCTCAGCCAGGCAGCCTGGTTATTGGAAAAAACAAAGTTGGATTTCAAATAAATTTTAAGAGGTCATCTCTCTCCTTCCACTTTCAACTCAGGAACATCCTTTGAGTGATCTTGCTTGTCAGTTGGCTTATGTGTATTTTTGTGTAGACTTCCAAATATCAGAATCATGAATAGATACAACAAAATTGAGCAACTCCAGAATGATTCTAGTCCTGAGTGGTGTGTGANTGTGTGTTTTCACTTNTATGTGGTGACACTTACTCTTTGCAAGAACCAGCGAATTAATTTCCTGGATGCCTGAGGTCCACACAGTAGGACAAATACTGAACCAATCATTCTAGGCGGAGACTTTGGGCCTTTAGCCCTGCAAAGAGGATCAGATGCGCATCTGGGGATAAGACAGTTCTCAGAGGATGACCAGCTCTCACATGTTGAGGGCACCTCCGTTCCCCAGCTGCTGCCACCCAGCGCCTCACTTNCGAGGCCCAGAAAGAGTCTTCCCTCAGGCAGGCCAGGAAGAGGCGCGGGAACATAAAACACATTCCAGCGGTTGGCATCTGGGCGCGCAGCTGCCAGGCGCAGTCAGCGTGTGGCCGCGGGGACCGCGGAGGCAGAGCCCAAGTCAGCGCCGCCCTCGGGGAGCTGACCGCCCACAGGTTTGGCTCTGCAGGCTCCATCTGGCCAGCTCCCGGGCATCACACTTATCTCTGAAGTTTGGGAAGTGTGCCCATGGGGTTGGCATCCTCTCGTGGGGCAAGTGCGTGGAGTGTAGCTTTGGCATTCAGGATCTCTAGGGTAGGGGAGTGCTTCACATTCCGTGGTGTCTATGACTCAGGCAGGAGGGAAACCCCAGAATTACCACAAAGCCATCCAAATCCTGGCTTGGCCTCACCAGTCGGCTCAAGAGCAGTTCTGTTTCATCTGGTTTCAGGGCGGGTGTTTGTGTCTGTGTATACTTATGCATATTTCTGAGAATGAATTCTTCTCCCGGTTTTCTTCTTTGCAAATAGACTGGGGGTCGGGGTGGGTAGGGAGCTCGTAATGCCTATTAGAACCTCAAGATACTGGTTTTCACAGGAGAGAGCTTCAGGAAGGAGTCCCTGAAATTATCTGGTAGCNGCTTCTCAGCGACATTTTCTGTGGATTCACTTTAACATTACAGTTCTTTTGAAATTACTACGGTTAAATTAACCAAAAATCTAAATTAAAAAAAAAAATTCAGGGATTCTTCCAGGCCTACTTCACATCATCAAACCGGGCCCGGCTGGAGGCCCCATTAAAATGGCAGCTCCCACTGAGAGAGAGACAAAAGCCCCTCTCTGAATGGGGATGCTGGAACAGTGATGGACTCTCAGAACGGCTTTTTTTTTTTTTAATCCATTAAAAAAAAGTTACCTCTGCACTGACTGTGAGAGAGAGTATTTATTTAGCTCTCCACACTGTGGGAAATGGAGGCGGTCTCCCTTATAAGGACACCGGACGAATCCATAACATGGCTGAACAAGTTCCTCCTCGCAACTGAAATCGTGGAATGTTTTAGACGTGAACAGCTTAATTTTGGTGTGGTCTGGGACAAATTAATATGACTCAAATCCCACCTCACACAGGAAGCTGATCCTGATGAAATGGGTGGGGTGAACGCCTTCACTTTTCTCAAAATTCTGGCCAACCTTGTCTCTATTAAGTTTAAGTGTGGCTCCTCCCCTCCCGCCACAAGAAAGCCATCTGAAGAGGAATAGGGACATCAAGAACAAACNAAAAATATATCCAAACAGCTTAGCTGTGTGCCAAGGGGCTCAACACATGACTATGTGGTATTTTAGGCTGCACGCATGATCGCGAGTCTGTGTGTGCCGGACTAACATCTCCTAGAAGACAATCACACCGACACCTTTGTTTTGGGGGTGACTATGGCTAACATATTCAGTGTTCTCCAGTGCTTCTCACGAAGTCCAGAAACAGTCATTTCACTCAGGACTCATAGGAAAGGATCTTTCTATGTCCCCAGCGGACCCGAACAAGCTCTGCTTCTGCCCGAGGAGATGCANGGAAGGTCAGTTCCAGTTACATACGTACTCATTAAAGTGAACATGGACGTTATCCTCTCTAGGATTACGTTTCTTGACTTTTGCAAGAATGGAACGACATATGCGTTCTTGACATATGCACGAGTGGAAGCTACAGCCAATGTTGGATACATACTTATGATTTAATAAACACTTGCTTGTTGCTTAGAAGGAACTAGTGNGGAAGATTACTTTCCAGTGATCAATAATAGAAATAAGCTTTACTATGATTATTCTTTCTGCTAACTTATGCAGCTAATAATGGTGAGTCTGGTTACTGTTAAAATTGGGTTACCTTCCTTAAACCACTGTTAACTAGGAGACGTGCCCCCGCCCCCAGAATGCACTTTGGTAGGTGCCATTTTTGAGATGCCCTTGGGCTGAGGTAAGCAGATGAGGGTGGCAAGACTTACTATGAAATGTGGATGGTCCCAGTGGCACAAACCACTTTGTGTGACAGTCTCTGAAGTGGCANGGTGTGTGCCATCAAAACTGGAGTTCTTACCATGCACGTCTCTGCAGAGGTGTCTGCGTAGCTCACAGGGTTAAGAAATAGTATATGGATAGGAAAGAAGTGTAAATGTCAGCACCTTCTCATAAAAAGCTCAAATTTGTGACTGCTTTAAGGTTATGAAGTGCAGACCGCTGGAGGCAGATAGAAGGCCCTTGCCAACTGTCTCTCTAAGTGCTGCTTCCGACAGAAGGGTGTCACATTGAGTGGGTAGGGTGTGGCCATAGGGTATGACAGGGAAACCTTGGGAGTGGCAGAGGTTCATCCTGAAAACAGACATTTTAGCGTATTTTCTGAACAAGAAAGCGTGCACATCTTCTGTGGATGTGAAGAGATAATGACAAACAGAACAGCTAAAACATCACGGCACTGGGACTATTTATCAAAGCAGTACCTACTTGATAAACAAATGGGAAAATAGATGGCTGAGAGTTGCAGCAGGAGGTCAAAGGTTACCGAACTACTTTGCNGCAAACCCAGGACCCAAATTCCTTTTTCTCCCTGACTTGCAGGCCACTGTATGATGCCATTTCCAGAGTCTGGGATGCCTTTGGAATCGGTNTGTGTGACACTCTAATCAATTTTAGTGATCTAAAGCTTTTAAAAGTTGACTTGAAACTTTACAGCAAAGAACAGCTTTTCATTGCTGTGTTCTGCTACCAAAGAGCCGCTGATTCTTAGGGCTATTTCTGTNCCCACGAGTTGATAACAACCATTCCTTAGATTTATTCAGCCCAGTACNCACAGTTTAAGCACTACCACATGCAGTCTGGAACTGGACATAAGACATGACATCCCTGACCAGTAAATCCCTTGAATGAGTGCGTTTTCTCCCTCTGTGCATGTCTCCTCCTCGTCCATTGTCCTGCCTTCTTTTCATGCCTGTCAGGCGGTGGCCATGACTGTGCACTTACAAGGGTCAGTCACCCAGCAGAGAGGGCAGGCCCTGCCAGAGGCGTGTTGATGAAGCATTGCAANAGCACTGAATTAGTTAGCTCTCTACCCNACTCCCAGGGCAGGCTACAATTGTTTCCTGTGTGGTATGGCACTTACCCAGAACTCCGTGGTATGGACCATTCCAACCAGGAATCTCCAAACCACAGCCCACAGAATAAACACCTTGAACTTCCCTCNTCACCCAATTCTTTTACCTGGCATTCCTTCCCTTGATTCATTCAGTGTAGTCACCAAAGTGAGGGAAGGCACCCTTTTCTCTCATTTACAAAGATGGCATGGGAGACTTTTAGGGATTNTTTANCACATCGTTGGTAAACCACACCGTGCAGGCTGGCTTAGATGATAAAGTGTTTTCTGTGCAAGCATGAGGACTTGATTTGATTCCCAGAGCCCATAGAAAACCCACATAAAAAAGCTGGGCGTGGTGACATGAACCTGCAATTCCAGCATTGGGGAGGCAAGGACAGGCAAGTCCCTGGGGCTTACANACTGGCCAGCTTAGCCTCATCAGCCAGCACAAGGCCAGGAAAAGACTCCACCTGAAAACAACAAGAACAAAAACAGTGTGGATGATGCCTGAGGAACGACCCTTGAAGTTGACCTCTTGCCTCCATATACGTGCAAACATAGGCATGCACTCCTTCCTGCACACGCACTAACATCCATACAGGTTCCCACCTCACACAATATCAACATACAGACACTAATCAAAAGACTGTAGATATAAACTTAAAAGTAAAAAACAGCAAGTTATTAGAAGGAAGCATAGGCGAANATTAGATCTGTTATAAAATAAAATAATAGGCTAAAGACAGAAAAGAATTCTAATTTCCATAGCTGATGGAAGTCTCTTTCGGACATGGAAGGAAACTCCTCTATGTTCATAGTTTTAAAGCAGGAATTAAATACATGAGCATAGATTTGACAAAAGAAATGGACAATAATAAATCCTCAAACATCATTAATCATTGCAGAATTAAGAAAAAGCAAATTAAAATTCCAGCTTGTGCTGCACAAGAAGTTAGTGAGACCGTGGAACACCAGCAACTGTACAGGTGCCAGGGGGGATACAAAATGGAACCATCTACAAGCTTCTGATGGAGCTCATGTCTTGGGAAGTTGTCCCTAGAAACTAGTCACTCAGCAACTCCATCCTGAGAGACTTAACCAAAGAACCCCAAAACATGTCCACAGAAACAGGACTGAGACTAGTCAAGCAGGCTGGGAGTTCCTGGAANAGGGCACCAACAGACTTCCNAAAGCATANGTTTATTCCNCTTACCAAACTCACTGAGTACACTCTGTGTAGTTACTGATCTTGTAGACTCTCTTGAGCCAAACCACAAATAGATCTCACAAATNCCACATTTTCATAAAAGCAACNTTTTCATAAAACATGAAGAGAAGTACCCTTTAGCTAGAGAAACAGCACTCCCTCTCACTCTATCTGTCATCCTTGTTTNCCTGTCTTGTTTTTGTTCTTAAGCTTTTGTTTGTCTGTTTGATTTCCTGAGACAGAGTCTCACTGTATAATCTTATGCTGACCTGGAATGCATNGTGCACCCGAGGCCTGCTTGAGACTACAGAGAGCATGCGCCAGTGTTTATATTTTATTGGCCTGTTCTGTGAGAATAGTAACAACTTCTAATTCATAGAAAGAGTTGTAGAAGTGTGANATCCTGGAGACTCAGGACAACCTGGCCTGGAATCCACTTAGTAGAAGCCACATGAAATATGAGACATGGGCAAAGTCATCACTGTGGTGTGGGGAGCCGCAATCAACCAATGGGACAGTTAAAATAGTTGTCAGGGGAAGTGGTCAGCCAATCATGTGGAACNTCCCCAAACACTCAAACATCTTTGGTGTTTATTTGCTTTTTTTTTCTTTTTTAGGCAGGGTTTCTCTATGTAGTCAAGGCTAGCCCCAAACTCTTGTTAATCTTGTTGCCTCAGCCTCCCAAGTGCTGGGATTCCAGACATGGGAGCATCTCTATGTTCACAAAGTGCACAGCAGCTGAGAGAAAACGTATTCAATCCCTGGGATACTTTAGTGTGCAAAGCAGACCACAGGGCAGAGTGTGCAAGGCTGCTCCAGTGTGTGGAAGAGGCTCCCTTCTCTTTCCTTCTCTGCGCCTGTCCTGTTATCTC